>SJYC01050392.1:0-20981 GCA_006408675.1 Madoqua kirkii | reverse complement strand
TTAACAGGCCAAACAAGAAACTTCAGTCTCAGCTGTGTGGGCAGCCCAAGGGACATCCTGGGTCGGAGGAGGGGCCTCCAAGTCATACACCCTCAGCCCCCCGCCCCCCGCCGTGCTCATTCGGTTCTTCTCTTCCCTGTAGGATGCTCCCAGTTGCCGGGATGACCTGCTGAGTGATTACTTCAGAAAGGCCAGTGATCTCCCTTCCGTTGGAGGCCAGCCAGGCCCACCGCCCAGGAAAGAAGGGGCCAAGATGCCCACCAGCTATGTGGCCCCCACCGTCAAGATGCCTGTCTGCACCTCCGAGGGAAAGCCGCTGAAGCCTGGGCAGTATGTAAAGCCGAACTTCAGAGCCGCTGAGGCCGAGGCCATGCCCAGTGTCCCCCAGAGGCAGGCCCAGCCACCCCAGAGCCTGTCCCTGGGCAGAGCCCGGCAGGCCGCGATGCCTCCTGCTTCCCACACGCCCGCCAGCCGGAGCGCATCCCTAAACCGCGCCTTCAGCCTGGCCTCCGCTGACCTCCTCCGGGCCAGTGGGCCAGAGGCCTGCAAACAGGAGCTGGGGGGTCCTGAGGCCTCGGGGGGCAGAGACCCAGGCAGCCACAACCTGCAGAGCTCCACCGCCCCTGGCTCCCACGGCCTGGCCCGCGAGCGGACCCCGCTTGTGGGAAAGGCTGGCGGCTCCTGTCAGGGACCCAGCCCCCGAAGCCGGCCACTGGACCTAAGGCGCTTCTCACTGGCTCCCCCGAAGGAGGAGAGGCCGGCCCCCCTGCAGCAGTCCGCCACGTCCCCAGCCATTGCCGCTGGAGGCGGCGGCAGCAGCAGTTCTCAGGTCCAGCACTTCTCACCCGCTGCAGCCCCGGCCGCCAGGACTAAGCCCCAAGGCCCCCTGCACCCGGGGGAGTTGGCCACCATCCCTCCCGTCCGAGGGGGGCTCAGCCCCTCGGAAGGGGATGGGGTCCCGGGGCAGGGCCACAGCGAGGGCCTCCCTGCTAAGGTCCCAGGCAGGTCTCCGGACCTGGCATCCCAGGGCAGTCGGACCCAAGAGGACTTTGGGCGTGGGAGCAGCTCCAAGAGCACACCGGCGTCCCCGGAGCCGGGTGGCGACCAGCAGACAGTGTGGTACGAGTATGGCTGCGTGTGACCTGGCTCCTGGCCCGCAGCTCCTGGATCGCACTGCTGATCACCACGGCCTTTTCCCTGTCTGCCTGCGGCGCCAGGAAAGGGTTTGAGGAGGAGGAGAGGGTTCCCGTGCGTGTCTTCTGTTCTGTTGCTAAAAATGCTGTGCCAAGCCCTGAGAGGGTTGCATCCCGCTGGTATGCAACCTGTCTTCTGTATCTGTAGCCTCCAGCAACCGGTATCTTTTGAACAAATCCACTTTGGCATGGGGACACTCAGAACGCAGTGACGAGGCCGCCCGTGAAGCAGACACTATTTGAGCGCGCCCCTGTAGAACACTTTTGTTTGCAACTTGCTGACCTCCGCTGAAGCACGTGTGTGTGTGGACGTGTGCACACTTGTATACACATTCCCAGGGCTGAGCCCTGGTGGGTCTGGAAACTCTATTCCCCAAAGCCGTTTGATCCCAGGAGAAGCCCCCACTGGCCAAACTACAAAAATCTGGAGGCCATGGGTAGACCCCAGAGGCAGGCTTGCTGTCATGCCGTTGTTGGGGTCCTGAGCGCTTCCCTTCACCCCAGAGCCGACGCGGCTCTCCAGGCAGGTGGGGGTGGTTTCGGGCATTTGCCTTCCCTGCTGGAGCCAGCTCCTGGGCTCTGCAGGGTGGGCTCCCGGGCCATATAGCCACCTGCCTTCCCTGGCTTACTTTTCTACAAACACTGGATCTGCTGGTCCTGGTGGGAGGGGCAGGGAGAAGCCCCCACCCCAGTCCCCCCCCAGCAAGTGTATATAGTGTAAAGAGGGGAGGCGTGTGCAGCAGTGAGGCACACCTCGATTATACTGTGGCTGCAGCGCCCCGACCTCCCCGTCTCAGGTGAGATGTTGATTTATTATTTCTGAGTAAACTTCTCATGGTAGAAACCAAATTTCCTTTAATATATTACCTATGTATGTACACACTCATGTGAAATGTATGTACTTTGAGGGGAATCTATTTATGTTCCGTTGGGAGTCATTCTTTCCTATCGGGAATCTCACCTGCTGCTTCATCTCTTTGGTCAGATTCCTGGCACGTTTTGTTTCCTGTTGTTTAGTAAAGGTGCTTTTTCTGGGATGTACTAAACATGGTGATTTTTTTTTCCCTTTAGATTCGATATACTGAGAAAGAAATGGGAAGTTAAGATTGCTTTTCAGAGTGCTTCGGGTTGTGTATTAAAACCCATTCATTCTGGAACACAGGACAGGATTGTAATAAAGGGACATGGACCTAGTTTCCCTCACCATTCATCATGGCATCACTGGCCAGGAGCTGGGAGCTCAGCCTTAGCACTGGAGTTCCTGCCTTAGCACTGGAGTTCCTGCCTTAGCACTGGCCACTGGAATCCACAGCTCCTTTGGCCGCTAGGTCAGAGAATGTAGAAAGCAAGGTTTTTCTCTTTAGAGCAGCTTTTTTTTTTTTCTTTCCAGACTTGAATTTTAACTTTATGTGAATTGAATCCTATTTCGATATGGGATTTGTGTCTGGCAGGAGCTCAGCTTACAGTGGTCCTTTGGATGTTCCCAAAGCTACCTAACGAGAAAGTATCAGACCTTCAATTTAGACCTTTGGAGGCCTCAGATCAGGTGCTTAAATCAGATGGATGGATGTGAGGGGGTGGGGGCAGGGGAGAGGGTTGGCGGAAGTCAGAAGGAAGGCGTATAAACATCCATACATCAGACTCTTTCTTCCAGTACACTTCTGTACACCTGCTACCTCAGTGTCTCCTTTCCTTTTTCACCAGACTTCTTTAAGAGGATCTCCTCTCAGGACTTCCCCAGCGGTCCAGTAGTTAAGACTCCTAGCATCCAATGCAGGGGCCACAGGTTCGATCCCTGTTCAGGGAACTAAGAACCTACGTGCCTCTCCGTGTGGCCAAAAAATAAAATTAGACAAAAGGTCTCCTCTTATCTCTCTGCCCATTCTTTCCCCAGCCTCTGTAATCTGTGCATCTGACCACTCAGCGGAGCTACCTCTAGCATATGAAAAGCAGCCACCCTGCAGGCTTCATGCCGTGTGTGGCCTGTGCAGGTTTTGACACCTGGCCAATCACCCCTTGGAATCCTCACTCTCCGTCTCCCAATTCTCCCCACTGTGGTATGGCTCTTCAGCGCTGACTTGCCAGCCCATCATTCACTTATTCCTTCCACAGAGGTTCATCGGAAGCTTCCTGTGTGCCAAGTCCTAGGCTCTGCCTTCCAGACCTCTTTCTCTTGAACCTCTTCAGAGCTGGCCTCCTGCCCCACTCCAGGTGCTGAGTGCCCCTCAGAGCCCCCGCCTGGACACCAGGCTTCCTCAACTTCTCTCCCCGGCTCCTCCAGCAATACCAAGCTGCCACACGAGCACAGCCCTCTGTGATGTGGGCCTGACCCCTCGTCTCTTCACATTCCATGTTTCATGGCTCACATCCTGGACCTGAGAGTGCACGTGCCCCTGGTGTCCTCGTCTTGGCCAGATATTCTCATCCTAGATCACACACACACACATCCCTGACGCTGGGTGTTGGTGGGAGCCTGCCAACTAGTCTGCCAGCCTCAGACAGCTCAGCCCTCATAGCACCTCAGGACATTCACCCCAGGTGACCTCCACACCTGCCACACCCAGCCCTTTGTGGTTTGGTTGGCCTTGGGCTCACCTCAAGGCACACCCAGCCCTCTTCTCACTCTCTCCTTTGGCCCCAGACAAGTTCATACGCATCCACGCCTTTCATTCCAATCTGTTCTCAGAGGCTCCAAACTTATCTCCAGACCCAACCTCTCACTGGAAACCTCCAGATCTGTTCTCAGCTGGGAAGTCCCAAGACACTGCCAACTCAAAGTGCTCAACACACAATTCCCTGTCCTCCCCCCATCTCATTCCTCCAGACAGCCTTTGATGACCCTCTCTCCTCCCCACACCCTATCCATCACTCCATCAGTTGGCTCCACCCCTCACTCATACACAGCCAGCCCCAGGGGATGGTTCTCTGGATGGTACCCTGGGCCCTGTTGCTGAGGGGGACACCCCAGATCACGCTTCTTCTGCGCTCCTAGGCCCCACCCTCTCTGCACTGGCCTGGGAGACATGTGACCCAGTGTCTGGGAAATATCCAAGTGGCCACTGGATTTTCATGCCCACTGCTGCCTGGAGGGAGACGGGATTCTCTGTGGCCCTCCCAGGTGGCGCTAGTGATAAATGCAGGAGACACGAGAGAAATGCCAGTGCAGGAGATGCAAGGGACACAGGTTCGATCCCTGGGTCAGGAAGATCCCCTGGAGGAGGGCATGGCAACCCACTCCAGTACTCTCCTGGAGAATCCCATGGACAGAGGAGCTACAGTCCATAGGGTCACAAAGAATCGGGCATGACGTGCACGTGGAACAAGGGGCTACCCTGTGGAGTACACTAAAGTGAGAAAATGAGAAAGCAAAGGGCAAACCTTGGGAAGCACCAGCCAACATCAGACATCCAGCCAAAATATTTATCAACCAACCAGGGTGAGGGAATGTACACACACACACATATTTACAGATATAAAGGACTATGACATAATTTACAGATAAACTATATATAAAATACATACTTTTATTACAAAATCCATAGAGTCGATGGATTCTCTTAGAATGTTCTCACTGATTTTTGCCAAGCCTGTGCCTGCAAGAGATGAATGTAGTTCCAATGTGAATGTCAGTTGATGTTTTATGTTAGCAAGTAAGATGAAAGTGAAACAAGCTAAAGATGTCACTCATTGATGACATGAGCAATTGCTCAGTCAGGTAGTAGTTGCTGAATGCTGGCCAAATTTCCTCAGTTTTTTTGTGCTGCTCACATTGTGATGGCTTACAGACATAGCACATTAAAAAAAATACATACTATATTCACCCAAGATACACGTCTAAATTTAATCTGCACTATTCACATTTTCCCTATCACTTTCTCAATCAAGTCTAGAGAGTCTAGACACTGCAGAAGACATAAATCAGGCCCTGATTGCTAACACTTGCCAATTTCTGTGGCGGAAATACTCTGGCCATGGCCCATTTCAAGCTGCAGCTGTGGTGTTACTAACCAGAGAGGCGGAAGGAGACGTTCAGTGTACCCTGTAATATATTGCCTCTGTGCAGATAGAAACAGGTGCAAAAAACCTGAAAAGCACAGGTAACAAAGAGTAAAATAATTAAGAGGACATTTTGAGTGTTTACTACTATGGTTTTTAACATAAATTACTTGCAGATTTACATAAATTCATTTTTAATGATGGCCGTGTTTACGACTGGCTTGGAAAATTCTGCGAAATTGACTAACCTGCTCTCACAAGTCAGTACAGGTTGGCTGCACCGCACTACTGGGAGCACCGCCGCCTTTAAGGGACGGGCTGAAAAACGGAAGAGACAGAACAACTGAGAAGGGGCCAAGAAGGAGGAACATCAAAGAGCAGCTGGTGTGCAGAGCTGAGCGTCTGGCAGACGCAGGTGTGCGCAGTGTCCCTCCGCAGAATGGCACACAGAGGCCACTCGGGTCAAGTCTGGAGGCTGCCCCTGGCTTCTCGTTTCTTCCATTCTCTCTTCTTGCCCTTCTCCGTGGAGCTGGGGCGGGAGTGGGCCTGGGGAGGCTGACAGCATGGGGGACCTCTCCATCTGTAAAGTGGGGTAGAGTGGGCAACAGGAAATCGGGCAGGAACCCGGGGGTGGGGAGTAGGGGAAAGGGAGGGTCCTGGCAGAAGCCAGGGAAGGGGTGAGGGTCGGGGCAGGGCTCAGAAATGCCCTCCCCTTCCCAAGCTCGGGCTTTGGGGCCCAGCCCACCGAGGTCAAGTTCACCAAGTCACACGACACACGCATCCTGAGCTCTGGCAGAAGCTAACGGGCCACCTGTGCCCCACTGCCCCTCCCCGCCAGAGCCCCGAAATGAGCAGGTGGAGAAGCAGCCCCGGGCCCCTCCGCGTTCCCCACGGGAGGGCAAGGGCCCTGAGGAGCCCTCCTGGAAGCCGCACCCTGCCCTGGCCGCCGCGAGCCTCCGCCCCCTCCTCCGCCTCCAGGTGGCGGCGCGGCGCGCGGGCGAGCGGGAGCCGGAGCCGGAGCGCAGGGCAGTCCGCACCACGCCCCCGCCGGACCCGGGTCCCGCCGCCGCCGCGCGGCAGTCCTTTCCTCCCGCCCGCCGGCGTCGGCCCAGTCGGGCCGGACGGACCCGCGGCCTGGCCTCCGGCGCCCGGACCCGAGAGAGGTGAGTGCGCCCGGATGGCTCGGGAGGGGCTGGGACAGCGGCTGCTATCTGTTCTCAGCTGGGAAGTCCCAAGACACTGCCAACTCAAAGTGCTCAACACACAATTCCCTGTCCTCCCCCCATCTCATTCCTCCAGACAGCCTTTGATGACCCTCTCTCCTCCCCACACCCTATCCATCACTCCATCAGTTGGCTCCACCCCTCACTCATACACAGCCAGCCCCAGGGGATGGTTCTCTGGATGGTACCCTGGGCCCTGTTGCTGAGGGGGACACCCCAGATCACGCTTCTTCTGCGCTCCTAGGCCCCACCCTCTCTGCACTGGCCTGGGAGACATGTGACCCAGTGTCTGGGAAATATCCAAGTGGCCACTGGATTTTCATGCCCACTGCTGCCTGGAGGGAGACGGGATTCTCTGTGGCCCTCCCAGGTGGCGCTAGTGATAAATGCAGGAGACACGAGAGAAATGCCAGTGCAGGAGATGCAAGGGACACAGGTTCGATCCCTGGGTCAGGAAGATCCCCTGGAGGAGGGCATGGCAACCCACTCCAGTACTCTCCTGGAGAATCCCATGGACAGAGGAGCTACAGTCCATAGGGTCACAAAGAATCGGGCATGACGTGCACGTGGAACAAGGGGCTACCCTGTGGAGTACACTAAAGTGAGAAAATGAGAAAGCAAAGGGCAAACCTTGGGAAGCACCAGCCAACATCAGACATCCAGCCAAAATATTTATCAACCAACCAGGGTGAGGGAATGTACACACACACACATATTTACAGATATAAAGGACTATGACATAATTTACAGATAAACTATATATAAAATACATACTTTTATTACAAAATCCATAGAGTCGATGGATTCTCTTAGAATGTTCTCACTGATTTTTGCCAAGCCTGTGCCTGCAAGAGATGAATGTAGTTCCAATGTGAATGTCAGTTGATGTTTTATGTTAGCAAGTAAGATGAAAGTGAAACAAGCTAAAGATGTCACTCATTGATGACATGAGCAATTGCTCAGTCAGGTAGTAGTTGCTGAATGCTGGCCAAATTTCCTCAGTTTTTTTGTGCTGCTCACATTGTGATGGCTTACAGACATAGCACATTAAAAAAAATACATACTATATTCACCCAAGATACACGTCTAAATTTAATCTGCACTATTCACATTTTCCCTATCACTTTCTCAATCAAGTCTAGAGAGTCTAGACACTGCAGAAGACATAAATCAGGCCCTGATTGCTAACACTTGCCAATTTCTGTGGCGGAAATACTCTGGCCATGGCCCATTTCAAGCTGCAGCTGTGGTGTTACTAACCAGAGAGGCGGAAGGAGACGTTCAGTGTACCCTGTAATATATTGCCTCTGTGCAGATAGAAACAGGTGCAAAAAACCTGAAAAGCACAGGTAACAAAGAGTAAAATAATTAAGAGGACATTTTGAGTGTTTACTACTATGGTTTTTAACATAAATTACTTGCAGATTTACATAAATTCATTTTTAATGATGGCCGTGTTTAACGACTGGCTTGGAAAATTCTGCGAAATTGACTAACCTGCTCTCACAAGTCAGTACAGGTTGGCTGCACCGCACTACTGGGAGCACCGCCGCCTTTAAGGGACGGGCTGAAAAACGGAAGAGACAGAACAACTGAGAAGGGGCCAAGAAGGAGGAACATCAAAGAGCAGCTGGTGTGCAGAGCTGAGCGTCTGGCAGACGCAGGTGTGCGCAGTGTCCCTCCGCAGAATGGCACACAGAGGCCACTCGGGTCAAGTCTGGAGGCTGCCCCTGGCTTCTCGTTTCTTCCATTCTCTCTTCTTGCCCTTCTCCGTGGAGCTGGGGCGGGAGTGGGCCTGGGGAGGCTGACGGCATGGGGGACCTCTCCATCTGTAAAGTGGGGTAGAGTGGGCAACAGGAAATCGGGCAGGAACCCGGGGGTGGGGAGTAGGGGAAAGGGAGGGTCCTGGCAGAAGCCAGGGAAGGGGTGAGGGTCGGGGCAGGGCTCAGAAATGCCCTCCCCTTCCCAAGCTCGGGCTTTGGGGCCCAGCCCACCGAGGTCAAGTTCACCAAGTCACACGACACACGCATCCTGAGCTCTGGCAGAAGCTAACGGGCCACCTGTGCCCCACTGCCCCTCCCCGCCAGAGCCCCGAAATGAGCAGGTGGAGAAGCAGCCCCGGGCCCCTCCGCGTTCCCCACGGGAGGGCAAGGGCCCTGAGGAGCCCTCCTGGAAGCCGCACCCTGCCCTGGCCGCCGCGAGCCTCCGCCCCCTCCTCCGCCTCCAGGTGGCGGCGCGGCGCGCGGGCGAGCGGGAGCCGGAGCCGGAGCGCAGGGCAGTCCGCACCACGCCCCCGCCGGACCCGGGTCCCGCCGCCGCCGCGCGGCAGTCCTTTCCTCCCGCCCGCCGGCGTCGGCCCAGTCGGGCCGGACGGACCCGCGGCCTGGCCTCCGGCGCCCGGACCCGAGAGAGGTGAGTGCGCCCGGATGGCTCGGGAGGGGCTGGGACAGCGGCTGCCGCCGGCCGAGGGGACCACCGACCTTCAGCGAGGCCGGTCCCCCACCCCCCACTCCCCGCCGCCCACCTGGAAAGGAAAATGCAAAATCCAGTCTCCGACAAAGGCCTGGGGGCGGGGGCGGGGGGCCGCCGGAGGCTTGGAGAGAGGAGAAAGGCCGGGAGGGAGGTCCTTATCATTCCAGGGTCCAAATTGATAGTGCTTTCGAGGTCCAGGGTCCTACTGCCCAGAGGGCGTGCCGCGAGGGTGGCGTTTGGGGTGCTGCGGGCAGAGGGGGTAGCCCTGCCCAGGGACCCTGATCTCGAAGTCTAACACGGTCCAACTGTCCAGCTCCCCGGGGCATGGCCTGACCCTGGGTAACTGCAGCTAAGAGGGAGGGGCCCGAAAGGGGATCGGTTTGAGCCCTGGGAGAGGAGTCCAAGGACCCAGTCCCAGGCTGGGCGCTTTCCTGAGAGGGAGGTGAGTAGGGGCCAGCTTCTATCTAGTGGCGCCTGCTGGTGCCTGGCTCAGAGGCGTCATCTCCTGTAACTGTCTCAAATGATCTTTCCATCCATTCTAGTCCCTCACATTGGCTGTCCCGCTAGGTGGTAGCCCCAGGTGGAGGGAGCTGGTTCCTGCCCAGACTACTCACACTGAGCTGGGGAGACAGACTCAAACTCAAGAAGTGACTGGTGGGAGGTACACCTTGCTTCTCCTTCTTGCCCCAGATGGCTAAGCTAAGGAAGGGACACCTGCCCCCAGCAATACACCCCTGGACTAATTAGAAACCGCCCCCCATCAATACTCAAAGGGCCCCTTCTGTATCCACAGCACCATGCATACCAGTCACTGGAAGAACTCCCAAGATAGCTCCTAGTCCCCCCTTGCAGGCTTCAGCTTAGAATACACCTCTTCCAGGAAGGCTATCCTGACTGCCTCCTCTTGATCAGATCCTTTTTGTACCTTGGGCTCGCAGTGTGGCTCCTCCTGCCCATCACCCTCCAATTATAACTGTTGTCAGAGTACTGTAGTTGCTGTTTCAGTTCCAGTTTTCCCTTCTGAATCAGAGTTTCGAAAATTCAGCCATTCAAGTTCCATGTTATTATATGCGTGATGTTTTCCCTTTGAACTTCTTTTTTCCTAGCCGTAGCATGCAGGATCTTTACTTGCGGCATGCGAACTCTTAGTGGCGCCTTTTGGGATCTAGTTCCCTGACCAGGAACCTAACCCAGGCCCCCTGCACTGGGAGTGTGGTGTCTTAGCCACTGGACCACCAGGGAAGTCCCTTATGCTGTTTTCCTTTGAGTAGTTTCTCTGGAGACTGGGTTACTGCAGAACCTCTATTCAGAGTAATAGAAACTTGAAACTTGCCATTTCTATTTTCAGATCTTCCCTGTGCTCCTCCACCGTTTCTTGGGCAGAGTCCATCACTTTTTTTGTTACCTTGGGTCCAAACCCTGGTACCACAGAATAACGCCTAGGGTCCTCAACTGGTCCCCAGTAGAGAACGAAGAGGGTCTAAGAACCCACATTCTAAAGAGAGGACAGCCTCCTGCCGTTCTCCACTCCTCCAGGGCCTGGCTCCCTCAGTGCCTTGGGAACAGGAGAGAGAGGGACAGGCGTCTGTGTCCCGTGATGCAGCCTGCTACCCGAGGTCCCCTTGCCCTTGGTCATCTCTTCTCACCGGCCAATCAGGGGCACAAGACTAGAGTTCTTCAGAGGTGCACTGGGGCCTCCCTGCTGGCCAGATCCCCGATGTGGGAGTCTCGGCTGCAGCATGATCTCCTCCATGGCTCCTGGCTCCCACCCTGCTGTCAGACAGTCCTCCTGGGAGACATCAGCTCCTTTCCTCCTCTTCCACTGAGCCACACAACCCTGCATGACGATTGGAGGGCGTTAGGCCACTCACTGTCTACTGGGCCGCCTCTTGTCTCTCTCCAGGTTTCTTCTCTTCCTGTCCCGAAAGGCTTCCTGAGCAGATTAGCGTGTCCCCTGCCAGAGCAGACCGTGTCCCCTGGACTCCTCTCCCTGTGGCAGCCCCACCCCCAGCTCTAGGAGACTTCTGGAGACTCTCACAGCCTATCACTGCTCACCTCTGATCCCAGTTCCTACTCCGCTCTCCCTAGTACTGAGTGTTACGGGTGGGGATTAGGATGGGGAAGTTCTGAAGGAGGGTCAGATCCATCGCTGAGGGACAGTTAGTGCCTCTTTGTCCTCAGCTGGACCCCAGTGGTCAACTCCAGGGCAAGAGAAAGAACCCTCGACTCATGGTTCTATTATACTATTACCCCTGCATTGGGAGTGCAGAGTCTTAGCCACTAGACCACCAGGGAATTATACTTTACATTTAAGAAAAATTTAATAGAAGTTGTATTCTACTCCCAGAAGTGGAAAATCAGTGCTCCTGGCCACAAAAGGAAGGTAATTAAATAAAAAACAGTAGTATTAAACTTGAATTAGCACCTGTTACCTGCAGGATACATCTGAGGCTGACTCTCTAGGTTAGAAAGGGAGGTTGTTGCTGTTTAATCACTCAGTCATGTCTGACTCTTTGGACCCATGGGTTGTAGCCCTCCAGGCTCCTCTATCCATGGGATTCCCCAGGCAGTGTGGGAATGGGTTGCCATGTCCTTCTCCAGGGGATCTTCCTGACCAGGGATCAAACCCACATCTCCCGTATTTGCAGGCAGCTTCTTCACCAGTGAGCCACGTGGGAAGCTTAGCAAGAATTAAAGTGTTGCTTGAGACATAATGGCACCCACCTGAGGCCTTCTTCTTCGTGTTATAAAATGGATTAGGATAGAACTGGACTGGGAATAGCAATCTTTACATGGCTAGATTCCTATCAGTCAGCACCTGCTGAGTGCAGAGTATCACACAGAGCCCAAAGATACGCTCCCTTTACAAGCCAGTCTTCTGCTGTAAGGCTTGCCATGTTTTATCACAATGGCCTATTGGCTTCCACCAGGTCTCTGACTCATCCCACTATCCAGGTACCCCCCACAGGGCCTGGAGCACCGGCAGTGAATGAACAGACGAATGAATAATGAATGAATAAGTAGGCTGACCTCTTTGACTTTGATCCCTCTAGGCTGCTTCCGGTCCTGCCTTTCCTTTCTCTTCCTCCTATCAAACTCAGCATGCTGCATCCTTCAAGGCCCTGCTGAGGGCTCTGCTTCCCCACCAGACAATCCTGCCTCTTAATAGTCCATCCCTGGCAGTGCCTATGCCCAGGGGAAGTTCAATTCCAGACTCCAGTGTGTTCCCCACATGTCCAGAAGGTGAGAAGAAGGGGGTGATGCCACAGGTGCTCAATAACTACCACAGAGTGACTCCACATGGTGCCTCCTTCAAGGTGCAGCTGCCTCGGCAGCTGTAAGACTTCCCCATTGCTGCTGTAACAAACTAACCACAAGCTCAGTGACTTCCAACAACACGAGCTGATTATCTTAACAATTCCAGAAGTCAGAAATGGGATTCATGGCTGAGTTCCATTGTGGAGGCTGTAGGAGAAAATCCATTCCATTGCCCTTTTCACCTTCTAGAAGTGGCCTGCATTTCCCGGCTCTTTGCCAGCTCTCATCCTTAAAGCCAACAGCAGCTGGTCCAGTCTCTCCCACCCCACACCACTCTGACATTCTCCCTGTTCTTCTTCCATCTTTCACCCTTGTGATTGCATTGGACTCACCCAGATAGCCCAGAATAACCTCCCCATCTCCAGATCCTTAACTTTATCACGTCTGCACGGCCCCCTTCCCCATGTAAGGCAACAGATTTATAGGTTCTGAGGATAAGGACGTGGGCATCCTCAAAAGAGGCCCTTATTCTGGCTATTGCAACAGCTGTCCCCTGGTAGGCAGAGGACACAGCGGGTGGTGGTATATTACCAATAGCTGACATTTGCCGAGCATTTAAGCTTGGCCAGGAGCTGTTCAGAGCACATCACCCAATATTCTGTGAGGAAGATGCCATTCTTATCCACCTCATTTCATGGATGAAGGCCTAAGAGGTTAAATAACTTGGCAAGAACCTGAACTGGAGTTTGAACCCAGGCTGTGTGGCTCCAGGGAGCATCTCCTAATTTTGAGGCTACCTTCTCTGGCACCGTAATCAACCCAGGAGACAAGTCAACAGCCTGGGAGCAGCCCAGGCAAGGTCTGAAGCCCAACACTGAGAATTTTCACCAAGATTTTCTGGGTAAGACACCACAGACTATAAATTCTTTGCCAGTTCTCTCTCATTTCAGCCCTTTCTCCCCAACCTAATACCCCCATCAGAGGCACCTAAGCTTATCCAGGGAAGTTGAAGTACACTCCCAAGGGTTCCTTTTAGGGACTCCAGACAGGTAAGTCTGGAAAAGTTTGTGAACCTGAACTGGGGGGCACACTTAAGCCTTCTACAGGTACTGGATAAGAGGGTGTCCTAACATTTATTGAGCACCCACTAAAGGTAAGCATGGTTGTAAAGGACTTTTTCTTACTAACTCATTTAATAGAGCAACTCTGTGAGGTACTGTTAGTATCCCCATTTCACAGCTGAGGAAACTGAGGCACAGAGAGGTCATGTAAGTTTCCGAGGTCATACAGCCAGTGTGAAGAGCCGGGATTTTACCCATTCTCCACAAGCAAGAAGCTGGGCAACCCCAGCCTGCCCTGTCTCAGCCCGCTTCAGTCAGCCAAGTCCTCTTTTCTGCCGTCTCAGCGTAACCTGCTCCCTTTGCACCTGTGAGGCTGGGCTCCCACTTTCTAGGTCAACCAGATTTCTTGAGAGCACCATTATATTTCATTCTTACAACAACCTTCATTATTAACCCCACTTTAAAGAAGAAATGGAACCTCTGGGAGGCTGAGTAACTTGCCAGAATTCTAACAACCAGAGCACAATAGATTTAGGATTTGAACCCAGACATTCAGATGCTCCCAACTCAGCCTGAGCAAGCCCAGCCTGCAGGCCTCCTCCAGGAGTCCACAGCCTGGCTGGGAGGGTGACACGGGTTCCCCGGCTCTCCAGATGTGTGTGCTGATGCTTCGGCTGGACTTGAGCTCAGAGTTTTCCTCCCTTCGGGTGTCCAGGTTAGTCACACTCTGTCTGAGCGCCCACAGATGATCTGAGTGGGAGCAGAAGCAACACTGTGGTGTCAATCAGGCTGGTTGGCTGATTAATCAACTCAGGTCCGAGCCTGCTGGCGTGTGGGTGATGCCAGGAAAGATCATCTTCAGAAAAACCAGCCCCTTGTCGCCTGAAATCATCCTGGGAGTTGCTGGATTCTGCAATGACGGGTATTTCTCAAAAGGAAAGTTGCCCACCTTAAGGAGGAGCTAGGAAGCTCCCAGCAACAGGAAGCACAGGGCACGGGAGTCTGCAAGAGGAGGCCTGGGGCGGAGATGAGCCGGTGTCGGAGCCAAGTGAGGAAGTCAGGGACTCAGTCCCGTCATTTGGGGGATAAAGAGAGATTTCCTCTGAGGCTGGCCAGCTGTGCTAATTGGAAGAAGGAACTGGAAAAACGGTATAGTTGTTTTGTTTTTTTTCAAGTAAATAGTCTGTACACATTCCGAAACAGGCACACATCTTTCCATTAGCGTGAGTTCACCATGGCGACACATCTAGACACCTGCATCTGGACCAGCCAGGGTCTTGGCAGAAAGAAGAGGCCACTGTGGCGGGGTGGCTGGGGAGAGGGTGATGCAGGGACGGTTTTCAAAGGATTGGGGAGGGTGAAGGGAACCAATGCAGGATGGTGCAGCACCCCAAGACTAGCATCTCTGGGGAGATGTTACTATCCCCAGACCTGGAGGAGGAAGGGGGTGAACAGTGCAGGAGAGAGGCTCCAACAGGAGCTGATGACTGCAGTAAAGGGGGGCAGCCAGTCTGAAGTGACCCTGACTCCCCTGATCCCAGTCTCCGGTTGCAACAGCTGTCCCCTGGTAGGCAGAGGACACAGCGGGTGGTGGTATATTACCAATAGCTGACATTTGCCGAGCATTTAAGCTTGGCCAGGAGCTGTTCAGAGCACATCACCCAATATTCTGTGAGGAAGATGCCATTCTTATCCACCTCATTTCATGGATGAAGGCCTAAGAGGTTAAATAACTTGGCAAGAACCTGAACTGGAGTTTGAACCCAGGCTGTGTGGCTCCAGGGAGCATCTCCTAATTTTGAGGCTACCTTCTCTGGCACCGTAATCAACCCAGGAGACAAGTCAACAGCCTGGGAGCAGCCCAGGCAAGGTCTGAAGCCCAACACTGAGAATTTTCACCAAGATTTTCTGGGTAAGACACCACAGACTATAAATTCTTTGCCAGTTCTCTCTCATTTCAGCCCTTTCTCCCCAACCTAATACCCCCATCAGAGGCACCTAAGCTTATCCAGGGAAGTTGAAGTACACTCCCAAGGGTTCCTTTTAGGGACTCCAGACAGGTAAGTCTGGAAAAGTTTGTGAACCTGAACTGGAGGGGCACACTTAAGCCTTCTACAGGTACTGGATAAGAGGGTGTCCTAACATTTATTGAGCACCCACTAAAGGTAAGCATGGTTGTAAAGGACTTTTTCTTACTAACTCATTTAATAGAGCAACTCTGTGAGGTACTGTTAGTATCCCCATTTCACAGCTGAGGAAACTGAGGCACAGAGAGGTCATGTAAGTTTCCGAGGTCATACAGCCAGTGTGAAGAGCCGGGATTTTACCCATTCTCCACAAGCAAGAAGCTGGGCAACCCCAGCCTGCCCTGTCTCAGCCCGCTTCAGTCAGCCAAGTCCTCTTTTCTGCCGTCTCAGCGTAACCTGCTCCCTTTGCACCTGTGAGGCTGGGCTCCCACTTTCTAGGTCAACCAGATTTCTTGAGAGCACCATTATATTTCATTCTTACAACAACCTTCATTATTAACCCCACTTTAAAGAAGAAATGGAACCTCTGGGAGGCTGAGTAACTTGCCAGAATTCTAACAACCAGAGCACAATAGATTTAGGATTTGAACCCAGACATTCAGGTGCTCCCAACTCAGCCTGAGCAAGCCCAGCCTGCAGGCCTCCTCCAGGAGTCCACAGCCTGGCTGGGAGGGTGACACGGGTTCCCCGGCTCTCCACATGTGTGTGCTGATGCTTCAGCTGGACTTGAGCTCAGAGTTTTCCTCCCTTCGGGTGTCCAGGTTAGTCACACTCTGTCTGAGCGCCCACAGATGATCTGAGTGGGAGCAGAAGCAACACTGTGGTGTCAATCAGGCTGGTTGGCTGATTAATCAACTCAGGTCCGAGCCTGCTGGCGTGTGGGTGATGCCAGGAAAGATCATCTTCAGAAAAACCAGCCCCTTGTCGCCTGAAATCATCCTGGGAGTTGCTGGATTCTGCAATGACGGGTATTTCTCAAAAGGAAAGTTGCCCACCTTAAGGAGGAGCTAGGAAGCTCCCAGCAACAGGAAGCACAGGGCACGGGAGTCTGCAAGAGGAGGCCTGGGGCGGAGATGAGCCGGTGTCGGAACCAAGTGAGGAAGTCAGGGACTCAGTCCCGTCATTTGGGGGATAAAGAGATATTTCCTCTGAGGCTGGCCAGCTGTGCTAATTGGAAAAAGGAACTGGAAAAACGGTATAGTTGTTTTGTTTTTTTTCAAGTAAATAGTCTGTACACATTCCGAAACAGGCACACATCTTTCCATTAGCGTGAGTTCACCATGGCGACACATCTAGACACCTGCATCTGGACCAGCCAGGGTCTTGGCAGAAAGAAGAGGCCACTGTGGCGGGGTGGCTGGGGAGAGGGTGATGCAGGGACGGTTTTCAAAGGATTGGGGAGGGTGAAGGGAACCAATGCAGGATGGTGCAGCACCCCAAGACTAGCATCTCTGGGGAGATGTTACTATCCCCAGACCTGGAGGAGGAAGGGGGTGAACAGTGCAGGAGAGAGTCTCCAACAGGAGCTGATGACTGCAGTAAAGGGGGGCAGCCAGTCTGAAGTGACCCCGACTCCCCTGATCCCAGTCTCCGGCGACCCTCTGACCCCAGTGAGTGCTTCCGCTTGCCCAACCCAACAGGGAAGCCAGAGAGTGAGGGAACCCTGTGATATAATCAGTAGAGTCGGATGGAGAAGGGTGAAGAATGGATCTGCGCGGGCCAATAAAAAGTCCTCCATCCACTTTCAGCCTGAGGCGAACAGCTCTTCCATGCTGGCCATCAGCTGCCATTTCTGAGCCCCTGCTGCATGCTTCCTTGGGCTTGACACCAGAAAACGCCAGTGCCAAGACCAAAAACCTACGAGAGACGGGAAAAGAAAACATGGACATAATCGTTACTCGCGCCGGCTATGGAGAAATTCTGACCACGTCTCTGGAGCCCAGCCCAATGGGGGAGAGGATTTCTGTGGGCAAGAAAGACAGCTATTAGCACAGCATCTCAAATCGGCATTCCAAGAGCGTGGGCCATAATTTACCATTCTCTAGGTCCCCAAAGGTTCTGGAAAACAACACAGGCCTCATTTTAACTAAATGGGCTCTTTGTTGTTTATTTATGGCCAGTGCCAGATTTTGTTTACAAATTCTGCTGACCCTGCCAAGGTCTGGACATCTTGACACCAAGAAACACAGTAAAGTCTAGCCAAAAGCCACTGACTCTGCAGGCGGTGCAATGAATCTCTTTGCTTCTCCAAACCTAGCATTTTCTCAGGGAGAGCCAGAGGTGCCCATCCCCCTATTCCACAGGCCTATTCTGGATCTTTAAGTAAGCGGTATAGGTACCATGAAGGCTTCCCCTGGTGGCTCAGCGGTAAAGAATCTGCCTGCCAATGCAAGAGAGGCAGGTTTGATCCCTGGGTTGGGAAGATCCGCAGAAGAAGGCAGTGGCAACCCACTCCATTACTCTTGCCCGGGAAAACCCTATAGACAGAGGAGCCTGGCAGGCTATATAGTCCATGGGGTTGCGAAGAGTCAGACACGACTGAGCGACTAAACAACATAGGCACCATGCTGTAGTGTCACACTAAAAAATGAAATGTGAGTTGAAATGGAGTTTGTTTAATTGAAGACTGTGAAAGGTTCCAGATATGTCTGGACATCTGTAAACAGAGACTGTAGGCTAGAAAAAGAGAAGCAGGGAGACAAGATCACCGAGTACTGCCATACGGCCCCACTCCAGACGCCCCCACCTGATAGATTACAGTGCGTTCCCACCCCTGGAAATGGGCAATATGGCAGCCCTCGCAGGATTCACTTTGGAGTAAACTTTCTATGTCGCCAGCACTGTACCCCTGAGAGTCAGAATCCTGGACCTAGCAACTGATGATGGGCTTTAAACCCTGCTTCTGCCCAGGTGGGATAGGATGAGACATAATGTAATTGCTGTGGGAAGCAGCTTCACAGTCAGGCTCAGACACCTAGAACTGAGTGGCCTTAGGCAATTCACTGAAACTGTTTCCTGATCTGCAAAAGGCAGAAAATAAAACCACAATATTCAAAGGGTAAGAACCAAGAGGGTATTTGGAATGGACCATAATAACAGCTATATAGAAGAGGGTATTTGGAGTGAACAACACCTAACATCTGAACCCTAGTATGTGCCGAGTACTGAGCTAAAGGCTTGATTTAACTCATGCGATCACCTCAATCTCCTTTTGAAGTTGCATCCCTATTTCACACACCAGGAACCCAGCACAGAGGAGTCCAGGGATCTGTCCAAGGTCACCCTACTAACAGGTGCAAAGACAGAATTCACACTCTGGAATTCCGGCACTCTGGCTCTCCAAGCCAAACTCTTTACAACCACTTTCAGTATGGCAATCTTTAAAAAGTTTATCTGTGCATTTTTGTGGCATGAGTAGTTAATCCAGAAGACTCCATTTGTGAAGATTTCACAAGAAGGAGGAATTTCAAAATGAGGACCAGCAGGAGTCTGCTGGGCACATGCCCAACAGGAGAAGCAAAATGCCTTGCCTCTCCCTGCTCCCCTGCCAGGGTATCTTCTGCCCTCCTGCCCACAGTTCATTTCCTTCCAGGGCCTCACCTAGCAGCTCAGTTACGAAGTGTGGAACTTTGAGCCCCCAGAACAGTTAGCAGAAGGTGAGCCATCAGTCTGCCTCTATCCCTCCTCTGCCTGCACTCCAACTGCCCGCCATCCCTAACCCCCAACGATCCATCTGACCCCCAACCATACGAGCTTATATGGACTCCCGCAGCGACCAGTCCCAGACACTCAGTTCACAAACAGAAACAGAGTGCCCTGCTCTCAGCCAGGTACGGGGCAAGGAATGAGGGTCCTGCAAAGAGATGGCTGTGGGCCAGTGACCCCAATGGGAAGTGCAAGGGATGCTGGGAAGGGAGCCAAGTGAGCAGGGAGAGGGACTCAGCACAAATTGCCTGGGACAGCCAAGCAGACCTGATAGGGCAGGTGAATTTCCGGTCTTAAAACAGGCAAGAATCCAGGAGGCAGGGAAAGAGGTCTTCCGAGTAGACAGGGACACAGGAGGTAAGGTGTGTAGATGTGAAAGAGCAGAAGATGCTGAGGGGCCAGCAAAGGGTGGCTTGGGATAGGATGCAGGTGGTGATGAGGGCTCTGGACTCACCTGCCTGGGTTTGGATTTCATTGCCTCTGCTTAAAAAATCAGACACATTATTTTGTCAACAAAAGTCAGTCTAGTGAAAGTTATGGTTTTTCCAGTAGGCATGTATGGATATCAGAGTTGGACCATAAAGAAAGCTGAGCGCTGAAGAATTAATGCTTTTGAACTATGGTGTTGGAGAAGACTCTTGAGAGTCCCTTGGACTGCAAGGATATCAAACCAGTCAATCCTAAAGGAAATCAGTCCTAAATAGGCATAGGAAGGACTGATGCTGAAGCTCCAATACTATGGCCACCTGAGGTGAAGAGCTGACTCACTGGAAAAGACCCTGATGCTGGGCAAGATTGAAGCCAGGAGGAGAAGGGGACGACAGAGGATGAGATGGTTGGATGGCACCACTGACTCGATGGACATGAGTTTGAGCAAGCTCTGGGGCTTGGTGATGGACAGGGAAGCCTGGCGTGCTGCAGTCCATGGGGTCGCAGAGAGTCGGGACATGATTGAGTGACTGAACTGACTGAGTGACCTTTGGCAGGTTACTTGACCTCTCTCCCCCATGCATAAAATGGGGATAATAAGAGTAAATAAGAGTATCTCATAGAGCAGTGAGAATCAAATGAGTTCATGCATTTGAGTACTTATAGCAGTGCTTGGCACCCAGTAAGTATTAATACTCAAAAGCCCAGAGTTATGACTATTCATGTTTTTGTCTGGTAGCTTGTGGGGCAAAGGGCTATGAAACCGCCTTGCATTCTCAACAAAACCAGTAGGAGGTACTTTGAGCTGTCCCTGGCCACCCCTCCTGCAGGCACACTCAGGTGGTCTAAGGCACCAGTGTAGGGATCCACCAGACAGCAAACCTAAGGGCAGACCCCTCCAACCCGTCGACCCCTCTGTCTGGGCCTCATTTCTGAGGTGGAGAGAGGCCTTGACAGCCAGGAGACTTTGAATCTACTGGATGGATACTGATGTCATGGTGCTGGGGACACAGAGGTGAACAGCACAAAAGATCGTTTCAGGGACTCTCCTTACCTAGAGCTTCCTGATGTGGCTGGAGAAGGACCCTCGAGCTTTTACAGCCGGGCCCAGGGTGGGTGAGCCCCCAGTGGCGGCTAGGGAGTCTGTCCCCAGTGAGGGCGGGAGAGAGCTGAGCCTCCGGGACGGGTCTGTGCGACTGACCGCGGCTCTTCCCGGCTGGCGCCGAGCCTGTGGTCGCAGAGAAAGGCAGGGAGCTGGGGCGAGGCTGGGTGTGCCCAACGGGGGCGGGAGGAGGGGCTGGGGGAGGGGAGATCGGGGCACGCTGTGGCTCCAAATTCGAGGAGGAGGAGAGTCTGGCCGGGAAGCGGGCCGCCGGCTTTCCCGCGACCACCCCCATCAGCAGCCCCTGATGCAGTATCCACCCCGCTGGGCGCGCGCCGGCTGTAAGAGGAACGCGGATGACTGCGCCCCGGCCTCTCGCAGCGCAGGTACGTGCCCCCATCCCAGGAACCCTTCCTCGCCGCCACCGCTCTGGGGTCGCCGGCTCGCGTGCTGGCAGCGGCCGCCCCGGGTTCCCGGCGTCCAACGCCGCGCCCCCCCCCCCCGCGCCGCCCGCG
>SJYC01050391.1:0-49693 GCA_006408675.1 Madoqua kirkii | reverse complement strand
CCCCCCCCCCCGCGCCGCCCGCGAGCGCGCGGAGAGGGTGGGGGGCAACCGGGCCCCACGTGCGCGCGGGGAGGCCAAGAGCGGGGGCCCGGCGGGTGCGTGACGGCGGCGGGCAGGCGCGGCAGCTGTGAGGCTGCCCGGCAGGATGTCTCCGCCTGCGGTTGCCGCCGCCTCCTGGGCTAGCTCCGTGGCCACCTGGTAATTACTGCCCTCCCCGGCCGCCTCCCCGCCCCCCGGAAGAAAAGAAGTCAGACAGCTAACCCTTCTCCTAGAGCTGGAAGGCACAGGTGATCCACAAAAGCTTGCCTTGCCTTGCCCGAAATCTACGCGCGGTTCCTCTCCCGCGATAGGCAGCGCCATCAAGCATAGGGCGGGATTACAGGGGCCAGAATAAGCCCCCCTGCCACCGAGGGAGGGGATAACGTGCCCATGATTGGCCGAGTAAATGCCGGTGTGTGGCTGGTTGGCCTGGACCCTTGTCTGCAGTGAAGCCGGCCCGGTTATCCTGGAGCTGGAGAACCGCGCAGCAAGCGGGAAGTCTCTTTGGGATTTAGCGGTGGACCGAGGAGAGAGCACTGACTTGGAGCCAGAGGCTGTGTGGCTTTGGGAAGGTCACTTGCTGTGGCTGGGCCTCTGTAAACTGGAGGTGACTACTAGCTGCCACTTCACAGAAGGGTTGTGAGGACAAAAAAAGATATGGGAATGGTTTGAAATTCTGCAAAGCTGAGATGATACGGTTAGGGTTTGGCTTCACCCCTCACGCCCACCAACGCACATGAGTTTCCAGAAGAAGGAAGGAGGGAAGAGAATTCCTGAGCCTAACAGAGGAAGCAGGGCTGGAGTAGTGTGGATGCTTTAGACTGTACAGATGAGAATATCTGCCCACAAGAGCCTAATTTCAGAATGAGACATTGTGAGTTCAAATCTGGGCTCTTCCACTTAGAGCTCTTACCATGGACAAGTCACATACCCTACTTTTAAGCCTCAGTAGCACCATCTGTGAAATGGGTATGATAATAGAGTATACCTCCTAAAGCATGAGATCATGCAGGTAAGGATCCTGCCTTGGAAGCTTTGCCGTCCTCTCTAAATGTTAGCTCTGAGTGTTCTTCTTCTTCTTTTTAAATATTTATTTATTAATTTGGCTGCATCAGGTCTTAGTTGTGGCACTTGAGATCTTCCTTGGGGCATGCAGGTTTCTCTCTGGTTGTGGTGTGTGGACTCTAGCATGTACAGGCTCAATAGTTGCAGCATGTAGGATCTTAATTCTCTGACCAAGAGTCAAACCCATATCCCCTGCGTTGATTGGAAGGTAGATTCTTAACCACTGGACCACTAGGAAGTATTCTTGTATACTCTGAGTATTATTGTTATTACTGTTATATTGCACCCTTCTGGGTGTAGCACACATTGTAGAGAAAGAAGACTCATCTAACAGCAAATAAAGAGTGACAGTTTCATCCTTCCTATCGAGCTGGTCTCAAACAAGATGCCTTAGCTCTCTGAGCCCTAGTGTTGTTGTTCAATCTCTCAGTCATGTATGACTCTTTGCAGCCCCATGCACTGCAGCACACCAGGCTTCCCTGTCCTTCACCATCTCCCACAGCTCACTCAAACTCATGTCCATCGGGTTCGTGATGCCATCCGACCATCTCATCCTCCTGCCCTAAGTCTTTCGCAGCATCAGGGTCTTTTCACCTCAGTCTTTCCCTGAGTCGGCTCTTTGCATCAGGTGGCCAGATTATTGGAGCTTCAGCTTCAGCATCAGTCTTTCCAGTGAATATTCAGGGTTGATTTCCTTTAGGATTGACTGGTTTGATCTCCTTGCTGTCCAAGGGACACTCAAGAGTCTTCTCCAGCACCACAGTTCAAAAGCATCAGTTTTTCCTGAGCCTTCTTTATGGTCCAGCTCTCACATCCATACATGACTACTAGAAAAACCATAGCTTTGACTATAGGACATTTGTCTGCAAACTGAGCCTTAGTATCTAATGGGAACAATGGAGATTATTACGCCCACTTCACATACTGTAAAAAGCCCTTTCATGATTTGCAGGGGGAAAAAAAAGACATGTTCCATTTATCTTTTGTTACATCAAAAACCACTTCAAAAGATAGTGGCTTAAAATAACTCACCTGTTTTGCTCACGAATCTGCAATTTGGTCACAGCTTGGTGGGTATAGCTTATCTCTGCTCCTTGCATTATGAACTGAGATGGCCCAGCTGGGGATAGAGGGTCTTCTTCCAAAAATCACATCCTTGTATGGTAAGCCAGTTGATCCTGGCTGTCAGCTGGGTCTGTCACCCAGGGTCTAGGTTCCTCTCAGTGGGCCTCTCTGGGGCTACTTGGGCTTTCTCACAGCATGGCACCAAGGTTTCAAGAGCTACTATCCCAAGAGACAGGAAGAGGGAGCCCCCAGTCTCTTTAGGCTTGGACTCAGAAGCTGATACAGTGTGCCTTCTGCATCATTTTGTTGGTCACTAGTCACAGAGCCCACCTAGATTCAAGGGGAGGGGACTGACATATCTCTCCGTGAGAAGAATATCACATAATTTCTAACCATCTTGAGTCTACCACAACTTGAAAGTCTTTGTTTTGTTATTTTTTCTGAGTGCCACAGTGACAAATTAATCTTTGCAGAAGACATAGGCTTCTCCCAGGAGAAGACCAGCAGGCATACGACCATCCATGACTAGGGCCCTATCCCAGAGCCCGTTTGGCCAGGATCAGGTTCTCTGGATCTGATTCTGGGCTGAGAGAGCAGGCATGCTGCAAGCCAGCTTCTCTGGAATCTGTTTCCCTGGACCCTCTGAGGCTTCAGTCATCAGCTCTACCAACCCCATGCCCTTACAACAAGAGGAAGAAGTCAGAGGGAGAGTCATCTGAATTCAGAAAACTCGAGTTTATCAGGTGGCCCTGCTGA
Source organism: Madoqua kirkii (assembly GCA_006408675.1). Classification (NCBI taxonomy): domain Eukaryota; kingdom Metazoa; phylum Chordata; class Mammalia; order Artiodactyla; family Bovidae; genus Madoqua; species Madoqua kirkii. The sequence continues at coordinate 46,768 of SJYC01050391.1, read as the reverse complement.
CTTTAATGAGCATCTTTGTAGCTCTTGCTCCCTGGAGAAGTCTGTTTCTCCAGAGGGTTGCTGCCTGGGTGTTTGGAGTGATTGTTGTCGGACATTATTAGATTATTAATTGATGGGTTGGAGCACTCTGGGGCTAAAGGCAGGAGGCTGGTGGGAGAGGCAGGTGCGGGGAGGGTTGTCATGGCAACTTTGTGGCCTGTGGTTTGTGCTCTGGCCTCAGAACTGGAAGGATGGCCCAGACAGCTCAGACCTTCTCAGACCACAAATTCTCCAAAGAGAGACCAGAGTTTGTCTTTCGGGTTTCTGTTGTAATGCATTTCACACACCAACCCACGCACACGCCCCAGGAGTCAAAACCAACCTTCTTCCTGCTGCCCCATCCCATATCCTGACTGCCTTCCCCAGTTTGCTAGCTCCTAACTTCAATTTCAGCCACGCTGGCCTTCCAAGCGGACTGCAGAAAGAAACGGAGTTTAGATTCATTTACTCATTCAAACGTTCGACACATTTTTTTGTGCCTTTCGGACTTTCCTGGTGGCTCAGACAGTAAAGCATCTGCCTACAATGCGGAGACCCGGGTTCCATCGAAGATCCCCTGGAGGAGGAAATGGCTGCCCACTCCAGTATTCCTGCCTGGAAAATCCCATGGACAGAGGAGCCTGGTAGGCTCCTGGAGTACCAGACCATGGAGTAGCAAAGAGTCGGACACAACTGAACGACTTCACTTTCTTCTTTCTTTTGGACTGAACCATCTTCTCTCCCAACAGAAAACAAAATAAACCCAGCTCCTCCCTTCTCACGGAGCTTGCTGTCTGGAGAGAGAGATGGGCATAAGACATAGCCATACAAATTCCCATGCACTGCCTGGGGAATTATTAAAATACAATTAATTCAGACCGTGACTTGAATCCCAGCGCTGCCCATTGCCAGCCGGGTGATCCTGGGTCTCTTCGGTGGGATAATAATAACTCCCTGGCAGGGTTGCTGTGCGGCATTATCAAGGCTTCTTATGGAAGCACAGCGCCTTGCATGTTGTGATAAGCTCAAAGCACGTAACCACCCACGCCAGTGCCCTCATGTCCATTTATCATTCAGATCTCACAGGCCACCTCTGTCTGTATGAGGAGCTCTAGTCTAGCTCCCTGGCAGCCAGAGTGATCAAACACCCAGGCATCTCCACTCCAAGAGGCAAGCTGGCCAGGGAGGGATGAAAAGAACCCAAGGAAGGCTCTGGTCAATGCCATGGGATGGGATGGGGAGGGAAGTTTGCTCATCCCGTGGGTGTCAAGGGAGGGCTGTGTGGAGGAAGTGGCATTTGAGTCACCCTTAAAACAGTGGTTCTCAAATTGGTGTGTGTCAGGAAAACCCAGGGAATTGCTCAAGCTACAGCCTCTTGGGGCGGTGTGGGAGGGTGAGGGGGCTTCCCTGGTGGCTCAGTGGTAAAGAACCTGCATGCCAATGCAGGTGGGGAAGATCCCCTAGAGCAGGAAATGGCAACCCACTCCAGCATTCTTGGCTGGGAAATCCCATGGACAGAGGAGGCTGCTGGGCTGCAGTTTATGGGGTCACAAAGAGTCAGACGAGACTTAGTGACATTTGAGAAGTGCTGCTCACAAGGCCTTAGATACAACACGGGGGTCGTGGTAGACAGAATAATGGCCCCCAAATGATGTCCAGTTCCTGGTCCCTGAAGCCTGTGAATATGTTACCTTACATGGCAAAAGGACATTAAGGCAGCCGGTGGAATTAAGGTTGCTAATCAGCTGACTTTCAAATAGGGAGATTGTCCTGGATTATCTAGGTGGGCCCAGTGCGATCACAGGGTCCTTAATAGGAAGAGGGAGCTGTGGGGGCAGAGGTCAGTGTGGTAAGATGTGAGAGGGACTCAGCCTGCCACTGCCGGCTTTGAAAGCGGAAGGGGGCACAGGCCAAGGGATGCCAGAAGCCTTTAGAAGCTGGAAAAGGCAAGGAAGTGGGTTTTCCCCCATACCCTCCAGAAGAAAGGCAGGCCTGCTAACACTTTGATTTTAGCCCAGCAAGACCCACTTTTTTTTTTAAACCACACCTTGCAATATGTGGGATCTTAGTTCCCCTGCATTTTCCAAGCACGGAGTCTTAACCACTGGACCACCAGGGAAGTCCCAACTTTTTATTTTTTGAATAATTTTATTTATGTCTTTTAGGCTGTGCTGGGTCTTCAGTTCCTGTGTGGGCCACTCTCTAGTTGTGGTGTGGGGGCTTCTTATTGCAGTAGCTTCTCTTGTTGCAGAGTATGGCTCTAGAGTGCTCAGGCTTCAGTAGTTGTGGCTCGTGGGCTTAAGTTATGTGGGATCCTCCCAGACTAGGGATCGAACTGATGTCTCCTGCTTTGGCGGGCAGATTCTTCACCACTGAGCCAACAGGGAAGCCCTCTTTATTTTTTTTTAAGATCCACTTTTGACCACCAGACTATAAGAAATGTGTGTTGTCTTAAGCTAAGTTTTTGGTAATTTGTTTCAGCAGCAACAGGAAGCTGTCTAGAGCCCTGTCTTTGGAGTCAAACCACTCTGCATTTTGCCTGCTGTGTGACCCTGGGCAAGATGCTGGCCCCCTCTGAGTCTCAGTTGCCTTGCCTATTGAAGAGAGTTGAGGTGAAGCTTAAAACAGGAGACATTTGGAAGGCGCTCAGCATGTGCTCCCAAAATGGCACTTCCTGTGCTCCCTGATCCTGAGTTGCTCCCACCTCTTTTCTGACCCCATGAGGGAGGCAGCAGAGCCAGGCACTACGGGAGGGTCTCTGCTGGTCCTTCTCTTGGTCCCTGAAGCCATCCTGATTGGCACCTGGCCACTTGGAACTGCAGCGGTGCGATGCCTTGCGTCAGCTCCTTCCCTGATCCTGAGTTGCTCCCACCTCTTTTCTGACCCCATGAGGGAGGCAGCAGAGCCAGGCACTACGGGAGGGTCTCTGCTGGTCCTTCTCTTGGTCCCTGAAGCCATCCTGATTGGCACCTGGCCACTTGGAACTTGCAGCGGTGCGATGCCTTGCGTCAGCTCCCCTGATGTAGGTGTGTGCTGCAGTGTGAGGCTGGGGAAGCCAAGACCAGTTTTCAGTGTACAAGTCGTCCCTGCAGTCAAACAGCAGACATCTCATGATAGACATTTCTTCTATTTTTGGAGCCCTTGGGGAGCCTCCAAGACCTTTACCCCAACTAGCCCCAAAGCAGTAGAGTACCTGTGGGGAATACGGTACACACCGTGACAAGCATCCGGCTGGCCTGCCCATCCTTACCCTCTCTAGGCAGACTGAGATGGAGAGGCAGGACCTTCCAGCTTGAGGGAGTGGGGCCATCACCATCACCACCACCATTCTCATCATCACTGCATCCTCACTACCACTGACCTACTAAGTGCCAGGCACTTGCTGGACCTCATCTTTGATTCTCACAAATGCCAGCTGGTCATCCGGGAATGGAGTTTCTCAAGGTCACATAGTCTGACAGTAGCAGCATGGGGACTTAACCTCCACAGTCTGGCCCAGAGTTTCTGTTCTTAACTGCTCCGTGTGACTGTCATGGAGAAGGCAATGGCACCCCACTCCAGTACTCTTGGCTGGAAAATCCCATGGATGGAGGAGCCTGGTGGGCTGCAGTCCATGGGATCGCTAAGAGTTGGACACGACTGAGTGACTTCCCTTTCACTGTTCACCTTCATGCACTGGAGAAGGAAATGGCAACCCACTCCAGTGTTCTTGCCTGGAGAATCCCAGGGACAGGGGAGCCTGGTGGGCTGCCATCTATGAGGTAGCACAGGGTCGGACACGACTGAAGTGACTTAGCAGCAGCAGCAGTAATTGTCATGTGCTGGAGGAACTTGCATTCTATCACCAGCTCAGGGCCCACTCCAGAACCCTCCCTCGGATGACTCCCAGGCTGTCTGGACCTCTAGGGGAACAGCAATAGATGCCCAAGGCCTTGTGGTCTGGGGCCCTGTTGCCCTCTTGGTGACCTCTAGAGCAGCCCAGAAAAGTCCACCAGCCCTTCCAAGCCTCTACTAGGTTCATGAAGCAGGTGTTTATGCTGAGGACACTATAGGGATGCCCAGGGTTTATCTTGGGTATCCCTGGTGGCTCAGATGGTAAAGAATCCATCTGCAATGCAGGAAACCTGGGCTCGATCCCTGGCTTAGGAAGATCCCCTGGAGGAGGGCATGGCAACCCACTCCAGTGTTCTTGCCTGGAGAATCCCCATGGACAGAGGAGCCTGGTGGGCTACAACCCATGGGGTCACAAAGAGTGAGCGACTAAGCACAGCACAGCACGGGGCTCATCCAGTTTTCCGGCGCTGTCATCCCAGTGGGTCTATGTTCTTCAAGACTGCTCTCATGGTGCTGAAAGAGCAGAATGAGTAAATGATTTCAGGTGGCAAGCCTGGCCCAATTTCGGCCTTTATGTCTTTCTAGGCAGGAAAGAGCCACAGAGGCAGCCCAGGCATCCCAGAGGATTCAGGCATCCTCACTCCTCACCAGATGCCCGCCTCTCATCATTGGCAGCTCTGACATTCTGCCCACTTTGGGCTTAAAGAGAGAAGTCTGAATGGGGAGAGGTGGGCTTCTCCTGAGTTGTAGTTTAATCACAAGCTCACTGCTTTCACTTGGTTGTAGGTTCACTTGGAGAAGTTGCAGGGGGACTGAGGTTACGATGAAGTCTGTAGGATGCATCAGCCCACTGCTTGGTGCTTGATGTCATCGTGGTTTCTAGCCCTTCCTTCCTGTTTTATATTGAAAAAAACATCAACACCAAAGTAGAATACACATAGGTTCTTTTTTCTCTTCCTGAGCAGGCATTTCACAGAGGATCTGGGCTCACTGATCTGAAGTCAGCGTCATCTCTCCATCTGCAGTGCCAAAGACCCAATAGGAAGGGAGGTGTGGGGGGGTCCCTGGCGAAAGCAGGGTACCCACTGCCATCAGCGGTCCTGCAGTATGGATGCTGATGGTATAGACAGCCTGTGTGTGTGTATCCTGTTAGGCTGGGCCACCCTGTAGAGAGAGTCAGGGGTGCTCTCCTTGCTGGGTGTGCCCTGGGGGTAGCCAGACTTTCACCCTTAGGTCAATCCTGCACTCCTTCCCCACCTGTCCTTTCATATGGCGTCAGGAAGAGCCCACAGACTTATGCACTCTGTGTCCACACACACTGCTGCTCTGTGATAAGGCTTCTGCTGCACTGGACAGAGGAGGAGCATTTGCTTGGAGGCCCAGGCCCACAGAGGGGCATTTTTGCTGGGACCCCTACCAGTACAGCCTCCCAACAGGACTATACCAGTGCACTTCCTAGAGAAGATGAAACCACAAATCACCCAACAAAATAGAGAATGCACATCCTCAGTGCCCCCCGACATCCCCCGCCCATAGTGGACATTGGTTTTCTGGCTCCAACAATGTTCTTGTAATCAGCTTCCAGGGAGACACTACAGAGAAAAGAGGCTGAACTGAAACAGCACAGCAGACCATTTGGAGAATCACGGCTCTATCACTTAGTAAGACGCATCTAGAGCCTTTGCCCCTGTGGGCCTGAGTTTCCCCATCTGTAAAGGGAAGAGGCTGGGCTAGGTCACCTCCATGGATCCTGTTAGCTCTGCTGGGCTGAGGGAGTGCAGGAAATGGTCCCAAGAACCAGAAGACTCCATGAAGCCAGAGCCCCATGCTTGCTCCCTGCTCGGGGCCTCGCTGTTTAAAAACATGGATGTTCGAGACTTCCCTGATGGTCCAGTGGATAAGACTCTGGGCCCCCAGTGCAGGGTTGCTGTTCAGTTGCTAAGTCATGTCCAGCTCTTTGTGATCCCATGGGCTGCAGCACACATGCAGGCTTCCCTGTCCTTCACTAATCTCCCAAAGTCGGCTCAAACTCATGTCCATTGAGTCAGTGATGCCATCCAACCATCTCATCCTCTGTCATCCCCTTTTCCTCCTGTCCTCAATCTTTCCAAGCATCAGGGTCTTTTCCAGTGAGTCGGAGCCCGGGTTCAATCCCTAGTCAGGGAACTGGATTCTGCATGCCCCGCAACTAAATATCCCACATGCCACCAGGAAGACTGAAGATCTTGAATGCTGCAGCTAAGATCTGAAGTGAAGTGCTAGTTGCTCAGTCGTGTCAGACTCTGCGACCCCATGGACTGTGTAGCCCCTCAGGCTCCTCTGTCCATGGAATTCTCCAGGCAAGAATACTGGAGTGAGTAGCCATTCCCTTCTCCGGGGAATCTTCCCAACCCAGGGATCAAACCCTAGTCTCCTGCACTGCAGGTAGATTCTTTACCATCTGAGCCACCAGGGAAGCCTAGCACAGCCAAATAAATAAATATCAAAAACAAAACATTGATGCCCACCTTACTCACAACCCAGAGGCTTCCTCCAATGCCCTCCTTCTGTTGATCTGCAGAACAAGTTACCCGCTCCCCCCACCCTCCTCACTCCCACCTCAGTGCTTCTCCTCCTGACTGTGCCCTGGAACCACCCAGAGAGCTTTTAAAAACACTGAGGCTGGTACCTCATCTCCAGAAAATACGATTTAATTCGTCTGGGGTGGGGCCCAGGCAGTGGTGTTATTTTTTATAAGCTGCTCGTTTTTTTGCCCATGTGGTTGTGCCCCACTGACCCAGATGCTGGCTGCTGAAGGCTGCGGCCTGAGGGTGGAGTGGAAACAGTCAGCTTCCTCTGCCCGCATCTGCTATCCTCTCGCTCTTGTGTCTGTGGTGGTGGTTTCATCGTTCAATCATGTCTGACTCTTTGCGACTCCATGGACTGTTGCCCACCAGGCTCCTCTGTCAATGGGGTTTTCCGGGCAAGAATACTGGAGTGGGTTGCCATTTCCTCCTCCAAGGGATCTTCCCAACCCCGGGATTGAACCCCAGTCTCCTGCGTTGGCAGGCAGGTCTGTGATACTTTCTAGTTATCTGAGCGTCAGCCTGTCTGGCTCAAGTCAAGACCTCTGGCTCAGGGGTTCAACATCCTGAATCTCCTGGTGTCTTGCAGGTGCTCAAAGGTGATTGGGTGGGTAGAATTAGCACACCTGGCTCCTCCTGAATCCCCCCAAGTCCTTGGGGTCCCTGCACCTAATGGAGGCTTTAGCATTCAAGGCAAGGTCGCCCACTATGTCTGGGATGTAGGGAAGGCAGGCTCAGGGCGCCTGGAGGGAGCTGTCCCGCCGCCTTCACCCTGTGGTGGGCGAGCTTTCCTCACAGCCACCCAGCCTGACTCCAGCTCTGGGTTCACATGATCCTGCCTCAGCTCGGGAATGGGCAGAGCCTCCCGCTGGGCTTTTCGAGACTGAGCTGGGGGGGGCGTGGCCTGTCGGGGGCGTGGCCTTCGGGACATCTCAGGAGAGGGAGCTTGGGTCCTGGCTGCGGGGTCCTTCCTCTGCAAGCGCCGGAGGAAGCCGGCTGGTGGAGGTTTGAGGGCTGAGCTCAGGCGCGACCGCAGAGTCTGAGAGGACCCAGATCTCCCGAGGCTGCGACTCCCTGCCTCGCTGTTTGCTCCTCCCCACCTGGCAGCAGCGACCGTGCCCTTCCTGGGGGTCTGGAGCCTGGGCAGACGGATGGGATCTTGACACAAGAGCAGGTCAGGAAATCGATTTATCAGCTCACGACCCTTGGAAAAACAAAATAGAGTAGAAATGATCCGCGTGCATCACAAGTGATAAGGTAAGTACTGCTCTGGCTCCGTGTCTCTGCTCTCTCTATGTGTCACACGCTTTCCTTGTGGTTTATGATGGAAAGAGCTCAAAGGCAGCGGGTTGGTGCCTAATGGTCTGGGTTCTAGATTCAGATCCACCCAGCTTACTGTATGGACATGAGCAGCTGGTTAGCCTCTCTGGGCTTCAGGTTCTGTGAAATAGGTTCACAGTGCCAGCCCCACCGACTCACAGTGCCTTTTGTGAGCTCGCGATGGAATTGAATGTTGAAATAGTGGCTTTAGAGGTGACGTTGTCTCCTTGCTTTTGCTGGTGTGAGGCTATTTAGGGAAAAGCTGGGGACTAAGGGGAAAATGCAGTCTGGTTCTACTCCTGCCCCAGAAGGAGACATGAACGACCTCTGAAAAGGGCACTTTTAGGAAGTGTTTAAAGCGGGTGGAAGTTTGACCAGCCAAAGGGAAGAGAAGCTGGGCACGCAGGAAATCCCCCAGCTCGCTGTGCTGGTGGCTGCCTGAGCAAAGCTGCCCAGCCCGTGAGTAACTGTGTCTGTGCCGTCAAACCACCACTCGGAAGAGACAGGTGACAGGTTAGACCGCTGTTTATGCTCCAGCTCAGCAGCACTAGCACTTTTGGTCTAGAACGTGCATGGGGCTCCCAGCTCGGCCCTTCCTGCCTTGGGGGATTTAACTGCTCTCGGACGTGCAGGTCCTTGGAGGCTCTATGCTCACGGGCATTTGTCTGAAGCTTTGCTCTTAGGTGTTGGGTTGCTTCACGTGTAGTGTCTCAGTTTCTTGTTGTTTAGTCACTAAGTGGCGTTTGATTGTTTTGCAACTCCATGGACTGTAGCCCGCCAGGCTCCTCTGTCTGTGGGATTTCCCAGGCAAGCACACTGGAGTGGGGTGCCATTTCCTTCTCCAGGGACTCTTCCCAACCCAGGAATCGAACCTGCATTGGCAGGTGGGGTTTTTTTGTTTTTAACCACTGAGCCACCAGGGAAACCCCTCAGTCTCTTAACTGAACGGTAACGTGAGGCAGACACAGTGGCTCTGTGTTTTGATTCTTTGATCCAATCCCCTCCACCTTGGGGATCCAAGCCTTGGCCACACAGTAGGTTCTTCTTCTTGAGTGTTGAGAAACAGTTGACATGCCAGGTGCAGTGGGGGTAGGGGAGAGGGGCAGTGGACTGGCCCGGCCCAAGCCGGTTGGCCTCCTGGTGACATCTGGGGGAACTGGAGCCTGGCAAAGCCTGGAAGTGGGGGATGGTTGCTCTGTAACAACTGTGAGGATCAGAAAATGTGGTGTAAAGGAAAGCGTGGACCAATCTGAGCTCAAAACCTGGCTTGCATCATTTGTTGTTGTTGTTGTTTAGTTGCTAAGCTGAGTTCGACTCTCTGCAACCCCATGGACTGCAACACGCCAGGCTTTCCTGTCCTGCACCATCTCCCAGAGTTTACTCAAACTCATGTCCATTGAGCCAGTGATGCCTTCCAACCATCTCATCTTCTGTTTTCCCCTTCTTCTCCTGCCTTCAGTCCCTTAACTTCATCTCAGGTGGTCAGTCTCCTAATGTTGATGAGCTTCTCTCCTCCCATATAATCTTGCCTCAGGCGGTTTCTCAGCTGCCCCTCTCTTGATTAGCAGCTGTTCAAATCTGCCCTTCGGACCTAAGGGAAGATCATGGAGGCTGGAATCTGGCCTACAAGAAGGTGAGGTGAGGTGAGGTGAGGTGAAGTCGCTCAGTTGTTTCTGACTCTTTGTGACCCCGTGGACTGTAACCTACTAGGCTTCTCTGTCCATGGGATTCTCCAGGCAAGCATACTAGAGTGGATTGCCATTTCCTTCTCCAGGGGATCTTCCCAACCCAGGGATCGAACCCGGGTCTCCCGCATTGGAGGCAGACGCTTTAACCTCTGAGCCACCAGGGAAGCCTACAAGAAAGGAGGGAGACAAAAAAAGGCTTTTGTACCTGCAAGCTCCACAGGGCCCCACACGGTTTTAGAATCTTGAGCAGCCTCAGTTTTTTCATCTGGAAAGTGGGTGCTGCTGAGAGAGAGAGAATGAATTGCAGAAATGTTCCTGGCACGTGGAGGGCTCTTACCTGGCATGACCTGGACCATCTGTCCCAGTCACATGTTCCCATTTACAGAACACCATGCACCCACTGTGCCTTTGATTTGGGGGAGCAGGCTTTCTGTGGAGCACAGGTAGAGAGGGGACACTCCTGGCAAAATGCAATTTCCATGGACGGGTACCTTTCCTCCGGGAGTGGCAGAAGGGAGAGCTGGCTCTGATGAGGCCTGGGTGACGAAGCAGGAGCCTCTGCAACCAGCTTGGGCAGCTTAAACAGATGCCGCAGGCTGAAGAGGAGGCTACAATGATTCCTCCTCGCTTTTCTGTTTCTGTTAATGAGTTAATGATATTTCCATTGTCCCAGCACCTGACCTCAAAACCCTCCACGCATCCACCCATGCACCCATGCATTCATCAATCTATCTACCCATTTACTCACCCACCTGTCTAGCTACCCCCTTATCCTTCTATTTACCCATCTTATTCATCCTCCTACTCATCCATCCATCCACCCAACCCACCTACCTCTCCGTGCATCCATCCATTTTAACAAATAATTTAGGGAAAATTATGAGGACCAAGTACTGAGATACATCTCAGATTTGTCCCTGACTATCCTTCTAATTAGTCAGCAGTTCCTGTTCCAGGGAGAAGCTAATTCTGACTCCATGATGGAACTGTTTCTTTGACTTGCTTTTCATTGCTTTTGTTATTATCATCATACATAATGGCCTGCCTCAGAGGACCCTGTCCCTCTGCCTGACTGTTAAACTATAGTGCCTTTATAGTTCTCAGGGAGATAATCTGACCTTGCCCACCTGTGAAGGCTGCAGGAAAGAAGAGATTAACACACCCCTTCCCAGAGATGTTTTGTAAGACTGAAGACCCATTTTATTTTATTTTCTTACTGCCTCTCCCTCTCTATTCTGCCTTTTGACTTGAGTTCCTCAGCCCTTCTCTCTCTCAGTTCAGTTCAGTCGCTCAGTTGTGTCCGACTCTTTGCAACCCCATGAATTGCAGCACACCAGGCCTCCCTGTCCATCAAAAACTGGCATCCAGGCCCCGACGAGATGGTTGTTTAGAGACATTAGTCTGCCATCTTGTCGATCAGCCAGGTCTCTGAATAAAGTCATATTCCTTGTGTCTACACCTCATCTCCAATTCATTGGCCTGTCGTGCGGCGAGTAGAGCCAGCATGGACTCGCTAAATTTCTGTAGCTTACTCTTTTCCCCTCTCTGGTCACACCCTCCTCACATTCAGTTCCTTACAGGTGCTCACTCACTCGCTCTGTCTGGCATTTGGCCTGTTGAATGTAGTGTTTCCACAGGCAGAAACTCCTGTCTTCCCTGGCTGCCCCTCTCTCTTAGAGTATCATGCTGCTTAGAAAGGCTTTTCTGGCTAAGTCACCTCCTATAACTCAGAACTTAATGTCTTGTACTCTCCCTGGGAGCTAATCCTCTCTCTTCTTCTCCCCTCTCCCATAAGACTAAAAGCAACGTGAGCTACCCCAGGGGCCAGTGTCTAGTGCAGTGCCTTCCATATAATAGACAGTAAGTATCTGCTGTAGTCAATGAGCGGATGGATGATTAGAGAGCCATTGAAGGGTTTGAAGCAGGAGTGATTGGCTTAGATTTGTGTTTTAGAAGATGGCTTTGACAATGGTGAGATGGAGACAGGGAATCCCACAGGAGACCATGCATTGATTCTGGGGAGGAAGCCTTGACCAAGCCAATCTGGGGCACTGGGGAGGGAGCTAAAGAGGAGGAGATGGATGTGGGAAATAATTAAGATTTGGAAACGGCAGAACTGAGTAATTGAGAGGATGCTGTGGATGAAGATAAAGATCAACCAACCCACACAGCCATCCAACACAAGAGACGGGGCAGGTGGAGATGCTACCTCCAAGAACAGACTGGTGGAGGAAACGGCGGGAGCAGGGCGGCCTCACTGAGCATGCCCTGCGTGGCAGGAGGAAGCTGGTTCTGTAAGCCTTCTCCCTGGGGGTGGGGAGGACATCTGGGAGTCATCAGTACTGGGGGGTCAAAACCATGGAGGAGATAGTGTGTGTGTGTGTGTGTGTGTGTGTGTGTGTGTGTGTGTGTGTGTAGTGAAAAGAACAAGTCAGCTTTAAATGTGAGTGGGAGGGATGCCCCCAGCACCTGCCACGCGGGACCTTGAGTGGTGCTGACTTGTTCCAGCCTTTCAAGATCAGAGGCTCCCTGAGGGTGGGAGCCGTTTCTTCTTCTTTATCTCTAAGTCCCCTGTGCCCAGTCTGGGGCCGTGAACCCATGCTCCAGAGATACTTGTGGAATGAAACCAGGAGGTACCAGACTGTTGGACAAGCTACTGTATCCCTCTGGGCCTCAGTTTCCTCATCCCTAAAATGGGGAGATAGTAGGGCTGTTGCAAACATGGGACAGGACAGCAGATGTGAAATGCTGTGTCAACAGACGCACTCACTTGTCTTGAGAGCCTGAGTCAGGCTGCTGGCCTCCCAAGGGCTGGCTCCTGGTTCTGCCCACCGAGTTCTGCTGGATCTTAAGTTCCTCTTCCAGCTGTTCTGTCCTTTGACCTGGGAACTCATGGATGGCACTCAGCCAGGAGTGAAACCCCAGAGCCTCTAGACTATGGATACTTTGCTTCTCAGAGTGTGGCCTGTGGCCCTGCAGCATCAGCATCACCTGGTGGGTGGCTGCAGGTTCTCAAGCCCTGCCTCTGACCCACTGACTCAGGAACTCTGAAAGTGGGACTCTGTGATCTGTTTCAACAAATCCTCCAGGTGACTCAGGTGCACCTAAGTTTAAGAATGACTGCTCTAGAATCCCCCCAAACCCCTTTTAGCTCCAAAGTGGACATAGGAGGTGCTTTCACTTAAGCATCGTCTATGGTTCTTCTTTGCTCTGCAGACTTGAATATTTCTGACTTTGGTTGCCAGAATTTGCTTGTTGTTGTCCTAGGAAGTTGGAACTTATCAATGGTCACCCCAGCCTGTCCCACACATGCATACACTCACCGCCTGCAAACAACAGGCTTCAGCCAGGTGACTCTCAACAAATTCCTGAGACCAAATAGGACGTGTTTTCACTTGGTTTCTTTTGCCCATTTTTTTGTGGGTGCCTGGGAGCCTGTGCTGATGAATGAATTTTTATCTTCCTGAGGGTAATTTTGTGTGAACTGTGGAGAACCTCAGATAAATTCAGAAACATGGACGTCCCGGGCCGGTGTCCCTGGGGACTGCTCAGGGACTTCCTCACGTATGAGCCAGGTGAACCATTTGGACCCTCAGGTGTGGGCCTGGGATTCAGGGACAGGAGAGCTGGCAAGAAGAGGAGGAGTGAAGCCAAATTTTGATTCATGGGACTGTGCAAGGTTCAGAGGTCACACTCCTCAGCTTCCCTTTGTCCCGAATCTCGCCATCAAAACATATAAACCAAAACATGAAAAGCAAAAACCAAGAAAACATCCCTGTACTGTCAGTGGGAATGTAAAATGGTGTAGCCACTGTGGAAAAACAGAATGCAGTTCCTCAAAAACTTAAAAATAGAACTACCATATGATCCAGTGTTTCCACTTCTGGATCTATACCCAAAAAAACTGAAAGCAGGGACTCAAGTAGTATACCTATGTTCAGTTCAGTTCAGTTGCTCAGTTGTGTCCGACTTTTTGCAACCCCATGAGTCACAGCATGCCAGCCCTCCCTGTCCATCACCAATTCTCGGAGTTCACTCAGACTCATGTCCATCTTGTCAGTGATGCCATCCAGCCATCTCATCCTCTGTTGTCCCCTTCTCCTCCTGCCCCCAATCCCTCCCAGCATCAGAGTCTTTTCCAGTGAGTCAACTCTTCTCATGAGGTGGCCAAAGTATTGGAGTTTCAGCCTCAGCATCAGTCCTTCCAATGAACACCCAGGCCTGGTCTCCTTTAGAATGGACTTGTTGGATGTCCTCACAGTCCAAGGGACTCTCAAGAGTCTTCACAATTCAAAAGCATCAATTCTTTGGCACTCAGCTTTCTTCACAGCTCAACTCTCACATCCATACATGACCACAGGAAAAACCATAGCCTTGACTAGATGAACCTTTGTTGACAAAGTATTATCTCTGCTTTTTAATATGCTATCTAGGTTGGTCATAACTTTCCTTCCAAGGAGTAAGCATCTTTTAATTTCATGGCTGCAGTCACCATCTGCAGTGATTTTGGAGCCCCAAAAAATAAAGTCTGACACTGTTTCCACTGTTTCCCCATCTATTTCCCATGAAGTGATGGGACCGGATGCCATGATCTTCGTTTTCTGAATGTTGAGCTTTAAGCCAACTTTTTCACTCTCCTCTTTCACTTTCATCAAGAGGATTTTAGTTACTCTTCACTTTCTGCCATAAGGGTAGTGTCATCTGCATATCTGAGGTTGTTGATATTTCTGCCAGCAATCTTGATTCCAGCTTGTGCTTCTTCCAGCCCAGCGTTTCTCATGATGTACTCTGCATAGAAGTTAAATAAGCAGGGTGACAATGTACAGCCTTGATGTACTCCTTTTCCTATTTGGAACCAGTCTGTTGTTCCATGTCCAGTTCTAACTGTTGCTTCCTGACCTGACATGTTCAGAGCAGCGCTATTCATGAATGCCAGAGGTAGAAGTTGCTCGAATGACCATTGACAAATGGAAAAATAAAATGCAGTATATATGTATGATGGACTATTATTATACCTTAAAAAGGAAGGAGCTTCTGATAACATTCTACATCATGGATGCATCTTGGGGACATGATGCTAAGTGAAATAAGACACAAAGAGACAAATGCTGTATCACTCAGCTTACCGTGTGCGCCACCAGGGAAGTACATAAGGTATCTAGAGTGGTCAAATTCACAGAGACAGACAGTGGACTAATGTTTGCCGTGGACAGGTGTTTGCCATGGCCTGGGTGAACGGAGGATAGGGAGCTAGTGTTTAACGGGAACAGATTTTCGGCTAGGGAAACTGAAAAAGTGCTGGAGGTGGATGGTGGTTATGGTTGCATGTCAGTTTACATGTACTTAATTACCACTGAATTGTACATTAAAAATGGTTAACAAGATAAATTTTATATTATGTATGAAAGTGAAAGTATTAGTCACTCAGTGATGTCCAACTCTTTGCCACCCATGGTCCGTAGCCCTCCAGGCTCCTCTGTTCATGGAATTCTCCAGGCAAGAATACTGGAGTGGGTAGCCATTCGCTTCTCCAGGGATCTTCCCCACCCAGGGACTGAACCTGGGTCTCCTGCATTGCAGACAGGTTCTTTATTATCTGAGCCACCAGGGAAGCTCCTGTCATGTATATTAAACCACAACTGAAAATGCACCAAGAAGCACCTCCCATCACTGAAATCCAGGCCTGTATCCTGGAAAGGTTGGAGAGGTGGGTCCTCATCTTCAGAGACTGAGAGCTTGGGGCCAAGGCTAGGTGGGGACTGGTTGTGGCGGGAGGTGAGGCTTGGAAAAAGAAGCCCTGGATTCTAATGCCCATACTTCCTTTGTCAGGCTGGCTTTGGGCTCATCACTTCCCCTTTGAACCTCTGTTTCCTCATCTGTAAGGTGGGGAGGTGGCACCCACTTATTCATTCCAGAAGTCCTCAGGAGCGCCTGTGATGCACCAGGCACTGTTCAAGGTGCACACGGCCTTCTGGAATTTATTGAATTGGCCATAAAGTTCATTCGGGTTTTTCGGCACCATCTTACAGGAAAAAAACAACTGAACTCATTAGCCAACCCAATGCATTCTCATGGAGGAGACAGATCAGAAACAAGCAGACAAGTAAACAAATCTCAGATACTGATGGGAACTCTGCAGAGCCGCACATAGGAAGGAGTGATGGTGCTGGGGGAGGGGGCCCCTCTAGTGGGATGGTCAGGGAGGGCCTCACAAAGGGGTGGTGTTTAAGCTGAGAAATGGCAAAGGAGCCAGCCCTGCCCTGGAGGCGGAGGGGAGGGGTTGGCAGGGTGCGGCACTCTTGGAGCAACTGGAGCAAGGCCAGGTGACCAGGGCACAGAAAGCTGGCCAACATGTTGGTGAAGGGAAGGTAGGAGGAGCTGGGGTCAGGTCATATTGGGCCTTGTAGGAGTTTGGGGGTTTTTCTGGGGGTGTGATAACTCACTGTGAAACTGTCTCAGTAGGTTTTAAACAAGGAAGAGGAGGATGCGGTTTGGATTTTGGAAAGATCTCTGTGGCTGCCCCAGGGAATAATGGTCAGGGAAAAATGAGAACGCTGAGATTTAGCTTCCCTGGTGGCTCAGCTGGTAAAGAATCTGCCTTCAATGTAGGAGACCTGGATTCTATCCCTGGGTTGGGAAGATACCCTGGAGGAGGGCATGGCAACCCAGTTCAGTGTTCTTGCCTGGAGAATCCCCAAGAACAGTGGAGCCTGGTGGGCTACAGTCCATGGGATCTCAAAGAGTCAGACACGACTGAGTGACTTAAGCACAGGAGTGGGGGTGGCTTGGCCACGGAGAGAGCCACAGGGAATCCAGGTAAGAGGGTGCAGCTTTGGGTTGGACCCATCTCTCGCCTGTTTTAGAGACCTATGAACACCATGGGACCCTTTTCCAGGAAAAATGCACATACTTAAATATTTACAGATGGAGCATGTGATTTCAGGGAAACCCCTCAAGTTTATCCTCCATGAGCCCCAGGACTGGAACTGCTGGGCTGGGATATCTCTGAGACCCTTCCTAGCAGGCTCTGTCAGTTTTCAGGCTGAGCCCTGGCTCCGGTGCCCACAGGGCCAGTTAGGAGCCCACAGGAGGGAGAGTGATGAGAGATTGTCAGTTGTAGCAGGGGTTTCCTTCCTGGTCCGTGAGTCCCAGCTTGACTATGTATGGTGAAGAGAGAGCAAAGGGCAAGACTGATCTGCTATAACTACAAAACAGCTTGATGCAGACTCCGTTCACTTGGAATCTGCAGCCGTATAGACCATACATTCTTAAGGGGTGGCAGAAGATTGGTTCTTGGGTGGGGTGAAAATAATCTTATTTAGTGATCTGTCACTCTTCAAAAGGCCATGGTGCATAAACAGATATTCTATACATCTAAGGATATTAACATTCCATGGGGGCAGGTGATTAGGAAAAAAAATATGTCTAAAAAATCTCCTTGGGAGAATGATTATGAACAACAAGGTTGATTTAGACACAGTGAGGTTTTTCATCTGAGCCAGGAGTCTTAAATCGATAGAACTGCTCAGGCTTTTCATTTTGGTATATTAACCTAAAAGGTAAAGTGAAAGTGAAGGTCACTCAGTCGTCGTGTCTGACTCTTTGACCACGTGGACTCTACAGTCCGAGGACTTCTTCAGGCCAGACTGCTGGAATGGGTAGCCTTTTTCCCAGGGGATCATCCCAACTCAGGGATCAAACCCAGGTATCCCACATTGCAGGCAGATTTTTTTACCAGCTGAGCCACCAGGGAAGCCCAATCTGTAAGGTAGGCCTACAACAAAATTTTTTTATTCTCTCTTGTTCAAATGCATTTGCATATAGAGCCATAGCATTTTCTTTGATTCTGTTTTTTTAATTTTGGGTTTTGGGTTGCTCTGGGTCTTTGTTGCCGTGCTCAGGCTTTCTCTAGCTGCAGCGAGCGGGGGCTGCTCTGCATTGTGGTGCACGGGCTTCTCACTGCGGTGACTTCTCTTGTGGAGAATGGGTTCTAGGCCGCAGGCTCAGTAGTTGTGGTGCAAGGGCTTAGTTGCCCTGCAGCATGTGGGATCTCCCCAGACCACGGATTGAACTCGTGTCCCATGCATTGGCAGGTGGTTTCTCAACCACTGGACCACTAGGGAAGCCCAGCAATAGCATTTTCTTAGTTAAATTCTCAACAATATGAACTTTTCACTACTGCAGGTAAGACTATCATCTTTTATTCTGCTTCTTTGCCTCTGGAGAAAGAATGCCATGCGTTTTGACATATTTTATGTGGCCCTGATCTTGACCCTGAGGGCAAGTGTCTTTATCCCCATTTTATAGATGAGGAAGCTGAAGCTAAGGAAGGGTAAAGACTTGCACAGCCTGTGAGCTGCCGACCCTAGCCTGGTGCTCATGTCTCGATGCCTTGTGCCCTCGACTGGGTTCCTGATTCTGTGGAGGAGAAGTAGCAGTGCCCTGTGGGAAGCTTGGCTTGTTTTCTTGCCAGAGCACAGTAGTTCAGTTCAGTTGCTCAGTTGTGTCCGACTCTTTGTGACCCCATGGACTGCAGCACTCCAGGCTTCCCTGTCCATCACCAACTCGCGGAGCTTGCTCAAGCTCATGTCCATCATGTCGGTGATGCCATCCAAACATCTCATCCTCTGTCATTCTCTTCTCTTCCTGCCTTCAATCTTTCCCAGCATCAGGGTCTTTTCCAATGAGTCAGTTCTTCACATCAGGCGACCAAAGTATTGGAGCTTCAGCTTGAGCATCAGTCCTTCCTATGACTATTCAGGACTGATTTCCTTTCAGATTGACTGGTTTGATCTCCCTGCAGTCCAAGAAATTCTGAAGAGTCCCTTCCACCACCAAGTTCAGAAGCCTCAATTCTTCAGCACTCAGCTATCTTTATGGTTCAGCTCACAACCATACATGACTACTGGAATAACCATAGCTTTGACTAGACTGACCTTTGTCGGAAAGTAGTGTCTCTGCTTTTTAATATGCTGTCTGGGCTGGTCATAGCTTTTCTTCCAAGGAGCAAGCATCTTAGTTTCATGGCTGCTGTCACCATCTGTAGTGATTTGGGAGCCCAAGAAAATAAAGTCTGTCGCTGCACAGCAGGATGTGAACAAAGTTGGGTCTCTTTTGTGCTGTCTGAAGAAGCTCCCAGGACGGGCTATGGCCTCAGTGTTGACTGATCTGGTACATTCCTGTGAGCAAGAAGGAAAAATGTGGATGGTGCTGAATGTTGGCAGAAGAGAGTGTCTGGGGCCCGTGCTGTTTTGTGGGTTGAATTTGATCTTTACCTTGGAGAGCCAGCTCGGGATGGGATGGTGTTCACAAGAGCTCCAGGCCTTGCTTGCTGGACCGAGGAACCAGGAAAATAAATAGGGGACAGGAGGCCAGGGAAGGGGGATGGGGAGACAGAAATCGCATGTCGGTGTCTTGGTCTGTGCATTCTGTATATTCAGTGCAGTTGAATTGGAGTTCGTGGGCTGGGTCATCTAAATTTTGAGGCACTACACCAACGTGAGAGGCACAAGCATGACCACTCGACTGCCATGTGCCCTGCAGTGAGCGATGGATCCAGCAACACGAATGACCTGTAAGCTTGAGTTTCTTTTTTCTCTGCATGACTAACGCTTGTTCTGTCTCCATCATTTAAGCTCAAGTAGGACGACTGTTATTTCAAGTGCTCTCTAGGATATACTGTCCTAAGGTTTACTCTTTATCTGCATATGATGCCCAAATAGCTCCTCGCTAAACAAAGTATGTGTTGTGTTTTGTTTTGCACAGAAATGACAATATCGCCTATCTTAAAGAGAAGTACCTTTTAATAGGAAAAAAAATGCTTGAATGGAATTTGGATGAATGTGTCCTTTTCAGAACAAGCAAAAAACATCAAAAGAATTGATGTTAAAACTGTGTGCATCAAGATGATCATTAGGGAAAAAAATTAAGTGAGGCACTTGGAGCTGTGCCTGACACACGGTAAGTGCTGTATAAATGTTAGCTTCTATTATCCTAAGCCTTTCTGCCTTTGATTTTCAGGGGCTTTCGCATCACCAGTGAGGCCAAGCCTTCGCCGCAGCTTGAACCACATCCCAGAAGCAAGACGGCCATAGAGAGACTGGCATATTCCTGAGCATATGGGGGATGAGGCCCCGGCAGGCCCGAAGATGGGGAACGTCACGGCAGACAACACCTCGATGAACTGTGACATCGACCACACCATCCACCAGACGCTGGCCCCGGTGGTCTACGTCATGGTGCTGGTGGTGGGCTTTCCAGCCAACTGCCTGTCCCTCTACTACGGCTACCTGCAGATCAAGGCCCGGAACGAGCTGGGCGTGTACCTGTGCAACCTGACGGTGGCTGACCTCTGCTACATCTGCTCCCTCCCTTTCTGGCTGCAGTATGTGCTGCAGCACGACCACTGGTCCCACGACGACCTGTCCTGCCAGGTGTGCGGGATCCTGCTCTACGAGAACATCTACATCAGCGTGGGCTTCCTCTGCTGCATCTCCATCGACCGCTACCTGGCCGTGGCCCACCCCTTCCGCTTCCACCAGTTCCGCACCTTGAAGGCCGCCATGGGCGTCAGTGCGCTCATCTGGGCCAAGGAGCTGCGACCAGCATCTACTTCCTCATGCACGAGGAGGTGGTGGAAGACGCCGACCGGCACCGCGTCTGCTTCGAGCATTACCCGCTCGAGCCGCGCCAGCGCGGCATCAACTATTATCGCTTCCTGGTGGGCTTCCTCTTCCCCATCTGCCTGCTGCTGGCCTCCTACCGGGGCATCCTGCGAGCTGTGCGCCGCAGCCACGGGACCCAGAAGAGCCGCAAGGACCAGATCCAGCGGCTAGTGCTCAGCACCGTGGTCATCTTCCTGGCCTGCTTCCTGCCCTACCACGTGCTGCTGCTGGTGCGCAGCCTCTGGGAGTCCAGCTGCGACTTCGCCAAGGGCATCTTCAACGCCTACCACTTCTCTCTGCTCCTCACCAGCTTCAACTGCGTGGCCGACCCCGTGCTCTACTGCTTTGTCAGCGAGACCACGCACAGGGACCTGGCCCGCCTCCGCGGGGCCTGCCTGGCCTTCCTCACCTGTGCCAGGACCGGCCGGGCCCGGGAGGCCTACCCGCTGGGCGCCCCCGAGGCCTCCAGGAAGAGCGAGGATCCCGAGGTCCTGACAAGGCTCCACCCGGCCTTCCAGACCCCCCACCCGCCTGGAGTGGGAGGGTCCCCCGCAGGTGGTCTGTCCTAGCCGGGTCACCCCATCACCCATGTGCAGGGCGAAGCGAGGCCTGAGCCTGCTCCACGGCTGCTGCCCCTTTGGCCAAGGCAGCTGCCACTTGCTGCTGGAGGAGACGATGGGCTGGGGCTGCGGGGCCCTAGGTCTGGGCCATAACAGGACCTCTCTGGTTTCCAGGGAGCCTGCTGTGACTGCTGAGTCTCACGGGGCTGCTAGCTGAGTGTGGGGATAAGCCCCGACAGCCCGTGGGGGGTCATCTGCTGCCAGCTGGGCTACTGGTAGGAAGAAGACTCACCTCCAGGAGGATTTCAGAGAAGCTCGTGGGGGGACAGAGTGTGAGGACGTGGAGCGAGGGGCCTGGGAGAGGAGGCAGGGACCCAGGTGCTTACCTGCCAGGGTTTCCAATGCCAGAGGTGACCCTTGTCCAAATGCCCTGGTGTTACCTGAGAAGATGACGCAGGAACGTGTGTTGTCATCCTTACCACTTGAGCCCCACCCCATGGAGGTTGGATGGGGAGAAGGAATGTGGGGAGGGGTTGAGGCACTGAACGTGTGTGTGTGGCGGGGACATTGCGGGAGAGACAGGCAGAGGAGAGACCCCAGATCCAGGCAACTCACGGTTTTTACCGGCAGGGAGATTTGAGCAGATTCTCCAAGCCCCAGCACTAATGCACAACAAATCCTAGGGGGCTCCATGGGGCTCTGGCAGGTGATGTCTATGATCCTTTAAAGTCAGCACTGAAGTTCAAGTGTCAGGTCAGAGGCCTAAAGCAGTGTGTTCAAATGAGTTCCCGACAGATTCTTCCCAATTCAACTTCTGTTGCTATCTGCCCCAAAGTATACAAGACCCAGAAGTCTGGGGCTCTGTGTGTGCGTGTGTGTCCGGGTTAAAATGCCAGGGTCTCCATGACAGCTCTGCTCCAAGACACTGAGGCTAAAGTCTTCGGAGTGCGGACAGTGTTTGCTACCACATACACAGACTGGAGTGCCTAGCAGTCTTTGAGAAGAGCATGGTATTCTCCCCAAGTTCTTAGATGGAGCAAAACAAATACGAGAGATGAATCCTCTGGCATCTTTCAGCCCAGAGGGCTGGGGTAAAGCTCCACTGTGGTTTAATAGCCCTTGTGCCAAAGAGAGGAAAAGGCCCTGGGCTTGTCTTGCCTCCTGGGTCCTCTATCTCCACTCCTCTGCCCAAGTGTTCCCCTTACCCCACCTGGGGAGTGACGGGATGGCCCACTGGCTACATGTTGTCTCCTGTTTTGTCCTAGTAGACTGGTTACAGGGCTCATCTCTCCTGAAGCTTCCCACCCAGTCATGTTGAGCTTCTGCCTGGGGAATATACCGAGGACCAGAAGAGCGTCTTGCTACTCCAGGGACCTGCCCACCTTTCAGAAATGCTAGCCCTTTAGATTTCCTGGGGTGGACCGGCACCAGTTCTGACTTCCCTCAGAGACCTGGAACCTAAGCTCTTACAGCCAAGGATCTTGGTGGGCTCAAGCCTGGGGAGGGACCAGGGATAGGAAGATAGAAACTGGTATCAGTGGGACATTTCTGGAATCTGCTGAAGAGGGACCACAGAGAACATCTTCGTCTCCTTGTGTCTCTCTTCCTCTCTCCCAGAGATAGATCCACCTTGAGTTTCTTAACCCTCTCTTCAGAGGCATCCAGAGGCTGATAGCCCAGGCTGGATGTGCCCTAAGGAAGTGGGGTTCCAAGTCTATACTTGATTCTGACTGTGTGTAATCACTGCTCCAGCTCCTTCAGAGGAGACTCTTCCGTAACCTGGGGCGGTTCTCTTCCCCTTCATAGAGGAGGAAGTGACCAGGTCTGAAGGTGGAAAAAATGACCATAGAAAAATGGAGGATCTTACAGAGGCAGTGGCACTGGTTGAGCCCTCCATGCCTCCTCATAAATTCCCTCCTATTTTGATCTTAAACATGGGCATTCCCACTGGGATAAACTGGCATGAGCTGAAGGCAGTTTCATTTATTATCAAGACTTGTATTTTTGTATTGTCCTTTCTTTTATGCCAAGTATACGTGTGTTGGACCATGCCGTGGATTTATGTAGCAAACCTGAGTCTGAAAATAAAGCAACCTAACCAGCCACAGTTGGAGTGTGTTTCAGTTCATGTGGGGAGGGAGGGTCTTCCAACACCAGGGACATCTAGAGGGTCCATGAAGTACCCAACAGGGTCAGAAAGGTCCAGGGATTGACTTTCTCAGAGAAAATTCAAACAGGTCCATCAGAGAATTTGCCCTTGATTACCCAGTAGTGGCCAAGAAGGATGAAGCCTTAAAATGAAGTCTTTTCCCCTAAACGCTGCAGCGCATTGGTACAAATCCACTCTGGGACTTAACTTGGTCACCCCTTGACTCTGGGGATGCAACTCAGCCCTGCGGTTTGGAGACTATCATTCCCTGTCCTTGGACACAGGACCCCCTTCTATCCTACTCCAGGTGGCCCTGGTGGTAAAGAATCTGCTTGCCAATTCAGGAGATGCAAGAGATGTGGATTCAACCCCTGGGTTGGGAAGATCTCCTGGAATAGGGAATGGCAACCCACTCCAGTATTCTTGCCTGGAAAATTCCATGGACAGAGGAGCGTGGCAGGCTACAGTCCATGGGGCTGCAAAGAGTCAGAGATGACTAAGCGACTGAGTACACATCCAATAGGAGAGAGCTGGATCAGCCTGTCCTCTCCTCACTAATGAAAACTGCCAAAGCAGAAACGCCTGTTGTACCCACCTCCTGGGGGCTTGCCTTATCCTCACAGTCTGAATTTTGTTTGAGGAGCCCCCCATTTAGTGATCAGCATTTTTAAGCTGGAGCATCTTTTCAACAGTGGTGGGTTGCGTGTTTATCACAGGATTAAATGTATCATGTTAAAAAGTAAATTTGGTTTTAGTCACTTAATCCCTCCTGGGTCAAATTCCTGGAGTTCTGGAGTGCTTCGGAAGAATCTATCCTTCAGACAGACTAAAGGTATTACTGGAGATTAAGACCTTCCTCTCTTAAGAGAAGCGGGGGGTGGGGGGGGCAGGGGGGGAGAAGGTCCATCTGGTTTCGACTGGAGATGGCAAGAGCCATTAGATTCCTTTCTCATTCACCAGTGTTGCTTAGCAGATGAGGGCTCATCTTCCTGTTTACACACACTGGTCTGTGGGTTGGCTAGACAAGTGTGGGAGAAATTTGCAGCACAAAATACATTCCATCTGCTGCTTTTCTCTGGCTGGTACAATCAAGAGAGAGCCAGAATCTGGCCCTTCTTGGTTCAATGCTTTTTTGAAAAATGTGCTTCTTGCAGCTGGTGATCCTGCAGCTTCCAGGAATTCATCTCAGAAGATGATGGTCTTTGATGGCAATAACCCTGGGGTCACAACGATGCCCAGTGTTCTGGGGAAATGGTGGGTCAACAAATATAAGAAAGATGTTGGTAGATTAACATAGATAACAGTGTTAGAAAGTCCCACAGAGGTCACGCTTTCCAGTTCCATCCCTGTGAATTATCCTCTGTTGTTCAGTCACTAAGTTGGGTCCAACTCTTTGTGACCCCAGTGCCAGGTTTCCCTTCACCATCTCCTCTAAAATGATAGCCCAGTTTCTTTGCAAATAATAACCATGGATGCCAATTCACTACTATCCAACACAAGTCATTCCAAGGTTGGGCAGAAAATCTTAACTCTGAATGAGCCAAAGTGGAGCTACTTTTCTCATTGGCCTTAGTTCTGGCCTCTGGAGCCAAGTGACCCTTTAGGTACAGGTGTGTGTGTGCTTAGTTGCTCAGTTGTGTCCAACTCTTTGTGACCCCATAGACTGTAACCCTCCAGGCTCCTCTGTCCATCGGATTCTCCAGGCAATAATACTGGAGTGGGTAGCCATTTCCTTCACCAGGGTATCTTCCTCACCCAGGGATTGAACCCAGGTCTTTTGTATTGCAGGCAGATTCTTTACCATTTGAGAGATACAACTCTCACATCCTACTTCTCAGTGTTAAATCTCCAAAGCCTGTATTAGACAAGGCTGGATTATACTACAATAAGAAAGATACCCAAATCCTACTGCCTTAAAACAATAAAAGTCTATCTCCTATTCATGCAAAGGTCAGATGAGCAACTACTTTCTGGCCTTTTTTTTTTTTCCCCCCAAGTGATGGCAGTGATTCAGGATTCATGCATTAAGAGATTCTACCATCTTGGAGTCTTCCTCTTCCATCCACACAGACAGGGAAAGAAGGACGAAAAGAATCTCACATGGAGGTTATGGGAAATCTGAATTTGGTTAGTATTCCCACTACTCACACGCTATTGGCCAGATCTCAGTCACATGGCCCCAGCATACTACAAGGGAGGCTGGGAACTGTAGTTTTCCTGTGTGTGAAGGAAGAAGCAGGATTTGTGAGCATCTGGCCAGTCACAGACATACAGCTTTTCAAGCCACCTCCGCTTAACACCACCTTCCTGTACCTCATCAGAACAACACCCACATCTTCAAACGTGATGCTTGGATTTGAAGCGAGATTAGATCTGTCCAACCTGTGCCGAGGAGACACAGATCAATTGCCTCACTATGCTTCTACTGATGCAGTGGCCTCTCTGGCAAGCACATCACATCACTGAAATATGCTGAGTTTATGTGAGCAGTGGTTTTGGGGGTTGGCCTGTCTTGTTTTGTTTTTTGGCTGTGCCGTGCAGCTTGCGGTATCTTAGTTCCCTGACCTAGGGACGAACCCAAGCCCCTGGCAGTGAGCACTAAAAGTCCTAACCACTGGGCTTCTGGGGAATTTCTGAGCAGCGGTCTTTTGAATCTGAAAGTTAGACTTTGTGGAGCCAGTGGAACCCACATGGAATAGGTGGAGAGTAGTTGAATGTAGTGGGCTGGACTAAGGTGGAGCTGGTGGTCAGCAGAGCCTGTGAAATGAAAGGCAGGAAATGACCTCAGAGGATCGCCTTGCTCAGTGGAGCAATGGGGTGGCACTTGGCCACAGGATGGCCAAGGGGGCTAAGGAGCCCTGATCCCCTTCCTGGCTCACTTATCTTCCAGTCCCACCTGCAGAGTCTGTGGGGCACATGCACCTCAATGTACCCAAGCTCTGAAGTTCACCAGCCTGCCCTTGAAGACCCACAGAGATCCAGGTATTACTTATCAGGATCTGGCCTCAATATTCTTGGAAATGCCCAGGGATGCTCATATGCCCCAGGAATCCATCCTGGTGGATTGTTGCTGTTGCTCAGTTTCTAAGTCGTGTCCAGCTGCCTATGACCCCTGAACTGCAGCATACCAAGCTTCCCTGTCCTTCACTGTCTCCCAGAGTTTGCTCACACTCACGTCTATTGAGTCGGTGATGCTATCCAACCATCTCACCCTCTGCCGCCCCCTTCTCCTTTTGCCTCCAATCTTTCCCAGCATCAGGGTCTTTTCCAGTGAACTGGCATTTCACATCAGGTGGCCAAAGTGTTGGAGCTTCAGTATCAGCATCAGTCCTTCCAATGAATATTCAGGGTTGATTTCCTTTAGGATTGACTGGTTGATACCCTAGCTCATCCCTCACCCTGGGCCTCCCCATCATTCCTGTAGATCACCTCTTATCCCCCTGTAACCAGCTTCTCCAGGTCATAGCCATTCTCACCATGCCCCCTCAGATGTGGACACAGGTCCCTCCCCAAAGGCAAAAGATGACTAGGGTGGAATGAGCAAAACTTTACTAAAGACCAGAGCAGGAATCATATTATGGAACAGAAAAGCATAAAACTGGATCCTAGAACTCAGCGCTCCAATGGTCCCTGGGCTGGATCATGCTATGTTTTCTCCTGGCCCTTCCTTCCACCTTAGCCCTACTGGAGGACCACAAGCCTGTCTCTCCTTGCATGGGAGGTGGGAGTGAGGGCTTTGGATTCTTCACTCCAGACCTAGGACCTGTACTCTCAGCCTACTCTGGACTCCACCTAGGTTTTAGTCTCTTTCCCAAACAACTTAATCATCTCCCTGTAAACTTCTACCCACAGGGAAGATAACGTATTACACAGTCATGCCTCAAACTTCTCTATGCAGAATAGAATTCTGCTACTACTTTTCAAAACCAAAGGCCTGTTAGTGTATTCCCCTAAAATATGAGTCAGAAGAATGCTGGCAGCCTTAGCTGATGATGTTTCCTGTCTCTCTAGCCATCAGGATTTCAACAATACCAGGGTGCACACTCATCCAGAGGCCCCCATTAGATGGAGCTCTGCAGACCCAGACTCTGGAAATTGTAACTGGAGACCTGGCCAGTGAGGCTTAAAGCTGAGGTGGGACCACTGACCTGAGAAGTCACAGATGGACAGGGACTATGAACACATTACAAGGGCCTTGATGCCACCCCCGCAGGAGCACAGACGCAGAGGTGGGGACTCCCCAGCAGAATAACAAGGGACATCAGGGCAGCCCCACCCCAGCTACTTCTGGCCAAAGACTACCACGTCCTGCCTAGGCAGCATTGCAAGTTAGCCCCTGATCAACGAACTCTACACTTAGGGTTTACTGTTCAGTGTACAATTTAGAGTCCATTTCTACAGCATGTGTTCCATGCTTTACAATTAATACTCCTAAATGAATCATACTTGACATGTTTAAGGAAATAAAACAGACACAATAAACACTTGGGGCCCTAACTGGAAAGGACTACTGTTACTGAATTCTAATCTGGCTGCTTTTGCTCAAAAATCAATACTGGACAGGCAAGTGTTGGTAGAAATGGGAAATGTTGCTTTTAATCTGAAAGCCTGCAGTCTGGGGAGAAGGTGGACTAGTGTCCTCAAAACCAGCACTGAAGGTGCTGCTCAGGATTGAAAGTTTTTAAAGGGAAAGTAATTTCAGTTAATCATTGAGATAAGGGATCAGACGCATAAGACATCTCCCACTGTGTGAAGGCTCCCCAACTCCTGTGATCTTTAGACGCTATCTCATTGACGCAGTTTGTTCTCAGGATTACTCAAAGGGAAGCTGGGAAATGACTGGGTCGTCTATTAATTATTCTTCATGTTTATTTCTTTGATCTAGGGAAGAACCAAGAGCTTAGGCAAGGTATTGTGTGAGCAAATGATCTGAAAGGTGTGCTTGGGTCAGAGATGAGTAGAATGTTGTGACTGCCTGCTTTAAGTTTACTTACAATATAGTTTTGCTAAAGCAACAAGACAAAAGGGGCCTCTTGCAGAGAGCTCTTTCTTGCAAATAACTGCTTACACCACCACACCTAGATGAGCCAGTGCAAGACACTGTACTAATTCAACATGTGGATGTAGTAGGATGTGGTCAGTGACGCTGCTTTGGATTTTCTTGGGGAATGTACGGTGGGAGGTTGTGCGAGAGATAAGGGCAAGCTGATGAGTTGTACAGGACTGTGTGAGTGATTTAAGCCCTGGGAGGTCCTGACCCACTCTGTCCTGGGCTCTGGGAATGTGGTTGCCCTCCTATGCAAGAAGGCTAGAGTCTGGCTCCAGAGTGGGGGTGAACAGATGGGGAGGAGGCAGGAGATGTGTCAGGCTGTACGGTGGGGTCTCAGGACACGTAGGGGTGAGGAAAAGGGAGGGGCAGAGGAGCGGTGATGGTGATAAATGTAAGTTTCGAGGGATCTTTTGCCTAAATAAATGAAATGCTGTTTGAAAAAGAGAGCATTTCCAAGGTGTAAATATTTTGTCAGTGGTAGTGATGAGTAAACCTTTAGTGAACCCTCGAACTTTGTAATGTACACTACCCGTTTGTACATTTTCTGTTTCTTAATTAACCAGAGGGATTATTCAGGGCCCCTCTATGTCTGCCTGGCAGTTCATTGCTTGCTGGCATCCCCATTAGTGATTGGTCAGAAGACCAATTATTTGATAATAAAATTTTATTATTTGATAGTAAAATTAATTGTGTACAGTTCCAGAATACATGGGTGACCTTAAGAAGCTGGGGTAAGAAGGCTGGAATCAAGGCCTCCTAGAACTTGGGAATAAAAGCAAAAACTGGGAACCCCAGAGAACTGTTTTCCTTGGTCCTCATCACTTGCATGACCCTCATGTCCCCAGGAGGTGAGCATTTAGTGACCCAGGACTGTGTGGACCACATTGCTCACCCAGAGCCAGTGTGTATTTGCACAGCTCTTGTGGAAGGAAACCAGGACCCTCAGGGAGCTCCTCCCTAGAACCAGGTGGGACCATCTGGTACCCACGTCCCATGCCTATAATGGGCATGGTCACCCTTATGGCAGGGTGATGCCCATCAGCTTCTGGATCATCTGGGCATGAGTGCCATGGAAGAGCAGCCTGTCCACCTCTGTGCCCAGAGTGCCCTAGACTCTGCTCCAGACTCCGTGCTGCTCCAGGATGCCCGGCAGTTTTTCTTCCTGGAAAAAAAGAAGGGGGGGGCGGGGACAGAGATAAAAGTAGTGGAGGAGGAGAAAAGAATGGGAAAAAAAAAACCCACAGCATGCATTTATAAGTGGATAAAGAGCATTTGACTTGACATTGCCTCTTTTTTAAAAATAAAACTTTGGGTTAAAATACTAATGCCACTGGAAGACTCATAGTGAAAAATAAATGTATCTACATCACGCCTCGTGGGCCCCCAGACCCACTCCCCAGAAGCTGCCACTTTGAACAGTTTGGGCTGTTTCTTCATGTGACTAAATAGTATGCTTTTTCTGGAAATCTCCATTTTCTTGACACTACAGATTCATTTCCGCAGGGGCAGCATGCCTACTTCCTGCCAAGCCAGCCCTGCCCAGCTCTGCATTATCTGCCAATGGCTTTGGTGCCAGGATGGCCCCTGTTCCCCCTGTAACGCCAGTGTTAGCCTCCAGTGGGGGATGGACCAGGTCCCACTGCCGTCGCCTTCTAGGTATTAACCCCATGTGGCTGAGGGAGCAGAACCATGGAGAAAATGCAGCCCCATCCTGGGCCCAGCAGGGAGAATGGTTTGCAATCAGCCAGATCTGACTTAGGTCTTTCCTGGCAGAGGTATCAACCTCTCTCTGCTTCAGTGTCCTCATCTGTATAATGGGGAGGTAGATGATAACAGCAATGACTCCTTGGAGGATTGTTGTGAGGATTAAATGAGATAATGCAAGTAAAGCACCTCACATGGTCCCTTGCACACAGTAGGTGCTCATGAAATGAGGTGGATTATTGTCTGCAGGGCTGGGGCCCCTGGCCTTCTGCCCAGAATTTTATTCCTTTGACTTACTTGCTGATTTTTTTTTTTAAGTGATTTGCTTTGCTTCCTTCTACCTCTCTCCAAAAATAAGGTCCCAGAGAATCACTTTGTCTAAGCTATTAAACATGTCTGTCCCTGTTGAACAGTTCAGGTTCCCCAGAGAAAGGAGGATCTTAGGTGAAGACACAGGAGAGAGGTGCCCCAGGGGAAGAAATCAAGTATACTCTGCTCCTCCTCTACAAACAAAGGAAGGGGATAAAGGGATCTAGAACAGGAAGATCAGGACATACAGGAGGAAGGGACTCATCTTCCCAATCAGGCATTTGCACATTCATTCCATCACCCATCAAAGTTTTCAGTTCAGTTCAGTTCAGTCGCTCAGTAGTGTCCAACTCTTTGCGACCCCATGAATCGCAGCACTCCAGGCCTCCCTGTTCATCACCAGCTCCCGGAGTTCACTCAGACTCACGTTCATCAAGTCCGTGATGCCATCCAGCCATCTCATCCTCAGTCGTCCCCTTCTCCTCCTGCCCCTAATCCCTCCCAGCATCAGAGTTTTTTCCAATGAGTCAACTCTTCTCATGAAGTGGCCAAAGTACTGGAGTTTCATCTTCAGCATCATTCCTTCCAAAGAAATCCCAGGGCTGATCTCCTTCAGAAAGGACTGGTTGGATCTCCTTGCAGTCCAAGGGACGCTCAAGAGTCTTCTCCAACACCACACTTCAAAAGCATCAATTCTTTGGCGCTCAGCCTTCTTCACAGTCCAACTCTCACATTCATACATGACCACAGGAAAAACCATAGCCTTGACTAGACGGACCTTACTCGGCAAAGTAATGTCTCTGCTTTTGAATATCCTATCAAGGTTGGTCATAACTTTTCTTCCAAGGAATAAGAGTCTTTTAATTTCATGGCTGCAGTCGCCATCTGCAGTGATTTTGGAGCCCCAGAAAATAAAGTCTGACACTGTTTCCACTGTTTTCCCATCTATTTCCCATGAAATGATGGGACCAGATGCCATGATCTTCATTTTCTGTATGTTCAGCTTTAAGCCAACTTTTTCGCTCTCCTCTTTCACTTTCATCAAGAGGCTTTTTAGGTCCTCTTCACTTTCTGCCATAAGGGTGGTGTCATCTGCATATCTGAGGTTACTGATATTTCTCCCGGCAATCTTGATTCCAGCTTGTGCTTCTTCCAGCCCAGTGTTTCTCATGATGTACTCTGCATAGAAGTTAAATAAGCAGGGTGACAGTATACAGCCTTGATACACTCCTTTTCCTATTTGGTACCAGTCTGTTGTTCCACGTCCAGTTCTAACTGTTGCTTCCTGACCTGTATACAGATTTCTCAAGAGGCAGGTCAGGTGTTCTGGTATTCCCATCTCTTTCAGAAGTTTCCACAGTTTATTGTGATCCACATAGTCAAAGGCTTTGGCATAGTCAATAAAGCAGAAATAGATGTTTCTCTGGAACTCTCTTGCTTGTTCAATGATCCAGTGGATGTTGTCAATTTGATCTCTGGTTCCTCTGCCTTTTCTAAAACCAACTTGATCATCAGGGAGTTCACGGTTCATGTATTGCTGAAACCTGGCTTGGAGAATTTTGAGCATTACTTTACTAGCATGTGAGATGAGTGCAATTGTGCGGTAGTTTGAGCATTCTTTGGCATTTCCTTTCTTTGGAATTGGAATGAAAACTGACCTTTTCCAGTCCTGTGGCCACTGCTGAGTTTTCCAAATTTGTTGGCATACTGAGTGCAGCACTTTCACAGCATCACCTTTCAGGATTTGAAAGAGCTCAACTGGAATTTTATCACCTCGACTAGCTTTGTTCATAGTGATGCTTTCTAAGGCCCACTTGACTTCACATTCCAGGATGTCTGGCTCTAGATTAGTGACCACATCATCATGATTATCTGGGTCATGACGATCTTTTTTGCACAGCTCTTCTGTTTTACTGAGCACCTGTGTGCCAGGCCCTGAAGCAGGGATACAGTGGTGAATGGGATACAGCCCCTGCACCCCCACCTTGCCCCCAGAGGTATCACATTCTAGATGAGTGATCAGGCAAGCACAGTGCGTGGGGATCATGGCTCACAGCAGGGGCACCAACCCAATTTATTGGAGTGGCTCAAGAAAGACTTTCTAGATGAGGGATGGCTAGGAACACAGGTGATAAACGCAGGACTGAGTCAGGCCAGGGGCCGTGGAGGCCACTCACTGAAAGCTTTTCTTTTTAAAGATTTTTACTTATTAATTTATTTGGCTGTGTCAGATCTTAACTGTGGCATGCAGGATCTAGTCCCCAGACCAGGGGTGAAATCCTGGGCCCTCTGAAGGGGGAGTGTGGAGTCTCAGCCACTGGGCCACCAGAGAAGTCCCATGAAAACTTTTCAAATCAGGAGGCAAGTGCTGGCAAATTTCACCCAGGCCTGTCTCTCCTCGCAACCGGCCTGAGAACCTGCATGTCCATTCTTCCCAAGGGACCAAGGTGGGAGGGAGGCCCAAAAGCATTTCCCGGCAAGCCCTTTGTCCAAGAGCCCCTTCCCAGGGGTACCCAGCCCAGACTGGCATTTTCCATCATTTGTTTGGACTTTATTCTCCCATTTCTCTTCTCCATTGGATCATATTTGCTCTTTACAGGTCAGTGCTTCAGGAACCATGGGACCGTTTCCTCCCACACCCTGCCTGTCCTCACCATTACATCCTTCTGGTCCAGAGAGGGCCCTGGGGATCCTCAGGGTGCACGCAATCAGTAAACAGTTCAGGAACTGGCTGGCACACAGCCGCTAAGGGCTGTGGGGACCAGCTGAACCAACCATGACGGCCTGTAAATTCCCGGGAATCCCCTAATGAACACACCATCTTTAAGAGGCTCTGTCAAGAGCAGGTGGGTGGGTGGAGGAGGACCAGGGAGTGGCTGGAGGCAGAGAGCCTGGGGGCTTCCACATCAGTCCATACTGAGACAGAGGGGTGGAAGCCAGGGGACAGAGGACTCAAGTGGGCAGAGTGGACTAGATCTAGGGCATGGTTAACTGTGGGCAGGGGGCGGGGGAGATGAGGCCCTGGGATGACTTTTGGGCTTGGAGGCTGAGTACGGGGTCATTATTAATTCAGGCTTGGAGCATAATGGGCTGATGCTCATGATTAGGTGATATTGTTGTTCAGAGTCGGGTAGAGAGAAGGGAGAGAGAGGCCTCCTGGGAAGCTGAACTGTTCTACACTGTGACCTTGCTGGTGGCTGCACAGGTGTATACACATGAAAAAATTCACCCACTGTACACTTAAGGTCATGCACGTTGTTAGTTATATCTCAATTTTTTTAAAAAAAAGGATTTAAAGTAGAGTGGGATGAAAGTGCCGGAAGAGAATGAGAGCCAGAGGTCACATTCCTGCCTTTCTGCATCATCCATCCATCCATTATCCATTCATCCATCAGGCTATTCATCTATCCATTCATTCAGCTAGCCAACTCACCAGCAGCCTGTCCATCTATCCATCCATCCATCCTGCCTTCCTTTCTTAGTCCTTCCTGTAAGACATCATCAATCAGCTCTTGGTTCCTAACAAGCTCTGAGAATGCCCTCTGACCACGTGTTTTGCCCTTAAGTAAAACCCCTGGTGAAAGTGAAAGTGGAGAGTGAAAAAGTTGGCCTAAAGCTCAGCATGCAGAAAATGAAGATCATGGCATCTGGTCCCATCACTCCATGGGAAATAGATGGGGAAACAGTGGAAACAGTGTCAGACTTTATTTGGGGGGGGCTCCAGAATCACTGCAGATGTGACTGCAGCCATGAAATTAGAAGACGCTTACTCCTCGAAGAAAAGTTATGACCAACATAGATAGTATGTTCAAAAGCAGAGACATTACTTTGCTGACTAAGGCCCATCTAGTCAAGGCTATGGTTTTCCCTGTGGTCATGTATGAATGTGAGAGTTGGACTGTGAAGAAGGCAGAGTGCCGAAGAATTGATGCTTTTGAAGTGTGGTGTTGGAGAAGACTCTTGAGAGTCCCTTGGACTGCAAGGAGATCCAACCAGTCCTTTCTGAAGGAGATCAGCCCTGGGATTTCTTTGGAAGGAATGACACTAAAGCTGAAACTCCAGTACTTTGGCCACTTCATGAGAAGAGCTGACTCATTAGAAAAGACCCTGATGCTGGGAGGGATTGGGGGCAGGAGGAGAAGGGGATAACAGAGGATGAGATAGCTGGATGGCATCACTGACTCGATGGACGTGAGTCTGAGTGAACTCTGGGAGTTGGTGATGGACAGGGAGGCCTGGCTACTGCGATTCATGGGGTCACAAAGAGTCGGACACAACTGAGCAACTGAACTGAACTGAAAACCCCTGGGGCACAGTCAAGGGCCAGAGGGGGCAGGGTGTGCCCTGGATGGTGGTGGGCCCCTACCTCAGGCTCTTCAACATGGTGCCCACTCCTGCTACAGTCACGATAAGATCCCCTGAGTATGGGTGAGGTGAGGGTGAAGTCACTCAGTCATGTCCGACTCTTTGTGACCCCGTGGACCTTAACCTACTGGGCTTCTCTGTCCATGGGATTCTCCAGGCAAGAATACTGGAGTGAATTGCCATTTCCTTCTCCAGGGGATCTTCCCAACCCAGGGATTGAACCCGGGTCTCCCGTATTGGAGGCAGATGCTTTAACCTCGGAGCCACCAGGGAAGCCCTGAGTGTGGGAGGGCCTTCTTATAAGCAACCCAAGAAGAGAGATGAAAGACATTCTTCTGCATCTAACCAGCCAAGCTTCACCAAAGCTCAGGCCACAGCTCTGTCTGGCATCTCTGGATGACCCCCACGGAGTGACCCCAGAACTCCAGAATGACGTCTCCAGTTATCCCCTGCGCTGCTTCATGTCTCTGCACCTTGGCTTCTGTTGTCTTGCTGTCTGAAAGGTCCTTCCTACCCTTCCTCACCTGGCTCTTATATCCTACTTACTCTCCAGGACCCAGTTCAGAGCCACCTCTTCGAAGCAGGCTCGCTTGAGCTCTCGGAACGAGCCAAGCACCTGTTCTCTGTGAACTCACAAGCAGTGTGCATACGTCTACCCCAGCTCCTGAAATCACCCCCCCTCGTGGATCCTGAGTTCTGTACCCCTCCATCATTGTCTCCAGAGCAAGCCCAGGCCTGGCCCAGAGAAGGGACTATATGAAACTGTGTTTGTAATTTTGCTATAATGATGTTTCCTTTTCTTTTCAAGGGTGGTGCATTATTAATATATTTATGAAAGACTGGGTGGAAATGCAGAAGGAGAATTTCCATCCCCACAGGATAAGTGTGGGGCTGCATGAGCTCGCTTGGCTGGGTTGAGTCTTCTGTGTCTGTGTGAATCAGATATCATGTGCGAGATGGCTCTCTGAGTGCTTTTTTCCAGTTCCGATCCAGGAAGTGCAGAGAAAGCAGAGAAGGCTCCCTGGGCCCCTTTAGATCAGAGCATTTCCCCTGAAAATGTCACTTCAGCCGCCTGACTCCTCCCCCTGCAACCCCACAGCCTGGCACTGCCAGGAACTGGAAACTTCTGCACCTCGTTGGGAAGGACGCAGCGTATGGAGTCAGAGATCCAGACCCAGATCTCGGCTCTGCTTCTTAGTGGGTGGCTTCGAGCACGCCACCTTCCCTCTCTGTGCCTCAGCCCCTCCTCTGTACAATGGGGATAACAAGCCAGTCCAGGGAGGTGTTGGAGAGAAATCAAGGCAGGTGTAGCAGGGAGGGGCTTCCCCAGTGGTTCAATGGTAAAGAATCCGCCTGCCAAGGCAGGAGACTAAGGAGACGCAGGTTCAGTCCCTGTGTCGGGAAGATCCCCTGGAGGAGGGCGTGGAAACCCACTCCAGCATTCCTGCCTGGGAAATTCCATGGACCGAAGAGTCTGGCGGGCTGAAGTCCATAGGGTTGCAAACAGGACAAGACTCAAGAGACTTAGCATGCGGGCACACACACACACAGGAGGGAGAGAGAGAAAGTAAAAAGACAAGCGGGAGGAAAAAGGAAAGTTTACAAGACAATGTAAAGGCAGGACAGGAAGGAGGCATCGAGGGCCTCTGGATGCTACCACTTCTCACCGGTGAGAGGCTCCAGGGCCTCAGCTGCTGTCTCCAGGCTCCACATTCAGGAACCTCCCTGCCTCCTGATTTGCCTTCCCATCTCCCCACACCAGCCTCTTCCATGACACTGGGAACCAACCTTCTAGTCCAGGGTCTCAAAGGGTGGTCCCCAAGGCAGGAGAGGCAGCAGGGAACTTGTCAGAGATGCAGACTCTCCAGCCCAACTCAGATTGCCTGAATCAGGAACCCTGATCCCCACCTGCCCCCCAAACCCTGGGCGGCTTAAGATGCCCCTGAGGCGATTCTGATGCCTCTAGAGTTAGAAGAATCACTGCTCTAATAAAGCACTGTATTCCTTCATTCAAAAAGGATTTACTAAGCAGAGGGTTTCCCTCCAATGGTTGCTGGGGAAAGCAGATAAGAAAGACCTGGTTCCTGATTTCCAGGAGTGCTGGTCCCTGGCTTACAGCTTAAAATACCATGTCCATTCTTCATCCAGGGGAAAAGTTGCATCCATGAGAGTGGTTTGCTGGACTACGTTATGACTACGTAGTGACAGATGGGAGGGCCCAAGGCCAGTTCTGTTCCCCAGGTGGTCTGAAGGGCCCAGTCACTTTCCTCAGGTAACACCTGTGGACCTCACACGAGCTCAGAAAGTACAGGTCAAGGCATAATGACCTCCCCAGTTAGAATCACCTGGAACAAGAAAAGATTTCATCATAGGATTGGAAAGGTCATATAGCTTGCCTTAGAGGAAGAAATTTTCCTTCTAGGTGCTCCTGACTGGTCTAACAATTAAACTGATTTGCGATAGAGTAACAGGAGAAAATCAAACGAAATTTAATAAGACGTATACGTGGGAGAAAGCCGGGAGAACTGAAAAGCAGGGCTGAACCAAACACCGCTGAAGCCCTCACCTTACATACAATACCACCTTCAGCTAAAGAAAAATGGATTTGGGGGAGCACTGGTTTGGGACCAAAAAATGATCAAAGACCTAATAAAACCAATATAGGAAACTGTTTTGATAAAACACAAAGTCACTTCTTTTTAGACAGGCTACTCAAAAGTAATTAATTCTTATTAATTCTTTGTCAAGAGCAGACTTTTGTCTTTTTAACACAGAGAGGAAACAGAATTCTAACTTTGTATCAGTTTACTTTTTAAATTTTTTACTATTTTATTTTATTTTTAGCTGCGCTGGGTCTTCGTTGCTGCGCAGGCTTTCTCTGCGCTGAGCAGGGGTTCCTCTCTGGTTGCGGCGCATGGGCTTATTGCAGCGGCTTCTCTTGCTGCACAGGCTTTAGACTGCACGCTTCAGTAGTTGTGGCACATGAGCTTAGCTGCACCATCACGTGGGATCTTCCCGGACCAGGACTCACATCCCGGTCCCCTGCACTGACAGGCAGATTTTTAGCCACGGACCACCAGGGAAGTCCGATTAACTATACTCTAATCTTATCCAGTCCTAATCACACAGAGAACTCTTTTCTCATGATTCCTTTCCCATAAACTTTCTATAACTCCCTTTCCCCGCCGCCCCCACCCCCAATATTCAGACTTTATCCTATGCTTTCCCTCTTTTTTTAACCTTTTTACTTTATTTTCCTTTAACAAAATGCATTCCCACTCATACTTTTAAAATTTTTTCCTTACATACGAAGATGTTTTCCTTATTTATTTTAGTAGTTTTATGGTACTTATGGGGCTTCCCTGGTGGCTCAGACAATAAAGAATCTGCCTGCAATGGAGGAGACTTGAGTTCAATCCCTGGGTCAGGAAGATCCCCTGGAGAAGGGAATGGCAACCCACTCCAGTATTCTTGCCCGCAGAATTCCACAAAGGAGCCTGGCAGGCTCCAGTCCACGAGGTCACTAAGAGTCAGACATGACTGAGCAACTAACTTTAGTTTTACTTTTTTTTATTATATGTTAATTAGAATTCTTAACTTTTGAAAGTGAAAGTGTAGGTCACTCAGTTGTGTCTGACTCTTTGTGACCCCATGGACTATGGCCTGCCAGGCTCCTCTGTCCATGGGATTCTCCAGGTAACAATACTGCAGTGAGTTGCCATTTCCTTCTCCAGGGGATCTTCCTGACCCAGGGATCGAACCCAGGTTTCCTACATTGCAGGCAGATTCTTTGACCAGCTGAGCCAACACGGAAGCCTTAGAAACCTTAATTTCTAGTGAAAACGTAAGCTGTTATACCAGCATTTTCAAATATATTTCATAATGTATAATGTATATGTATTATTGGAAATAATCTGTTTCTAGAAACATTTCCTCATAGCATAATTTCTCTTTTTCTCAATGTGGTATAAGCCATGTTTCTAGTAGACCCAAACATCTTCAGGTGTTTGTAATAAGAAAACAAGCTCGAGGGGCCTGAAGGTGGGGATTGTCTGGGTGACCCAACTGAAGAACTAATCCAGGGCGGAGACCACCAGGTTCTTCTGGATCTTCCCCACCCAGGGATAGAACCTGGGTCTCCCACATTGCAGGTAGATTCTTTACTGTCTGAGCCACCAGGGAAGCCTGTTTAGCACACTCCTGTGTATTTGTTTGTTAGGGTTCATTGTCCATCTCCCAGCACTAGAGCAGATGCTCCGTGGAGCAGGGAGCTGCTCCTACCTCAGCACACAGAGCAATGCCTAGCATACAGTAAATGGATTGTTGAATGACTGAATGGGAGGCCAGAGGCTAAGAACCAGGTTCCCTTCTCCTCTGGTGCCTCAAGACTCCACTCATGGAGGAGATGAGTTTCCGGCTAGACAGGCTCCAAGCCAGGTCCCTCCCCCTGGGCAGCCTTGCCTGACTGGCTGACCATCTGAGCACTTAGCCGCGATGACCACAAAGTCAGCCTCCATGTCACAGGTGAGGATGTCCCCATTTCGTATGTGCCTCTTCACAGCCTCCTTGACTTTGTCCATCCCAAGCTTGTTGCCTTTGTCACCGACTCCTGGAGGGAAGGGAACCAAGTCAGGGAACAGGATTAGGCAAAATGAAGGGTGGTTGTGGGCAGGGCAGCTCCTACCCACGTGCCTCAGGGTGAGAAAAGGGGTTGGCCTGGATACATTTCAGACAACCAGAGATGCTATACTTCTTCCGGTATTCTAGAAACTTCTCTAGTTAAAGACAAGTTGAAGGCCCAGTGACAACCTAAAGGGGTGGAATTGTTGCAGAGGAAAAGGAAAAAGAGGAATGAGTTTCCTCTCTCGCTTTCCTGAGAACAAAGAGGATAAAGAGAACAGTGAGTGAGCAGGAACTAGTGAACAGTCTTAGTTTTTGGGTTTTTTCCCCAACTTTAACTGCTCCTAAGTCTGCATGTCTGTAACTAAGTTTGCTTTTCTGTCCCCTAACTCTGTAGGAGCTACATGTTGCACCTATTTTTCCTTGGACTCCATGCTAGATACGTCTTGCATCTGATGTTTACCCTTACAACGCCCTTCCCCTTGTAGCTAAGTATCAGAAAGCAGGCCGCAGAACCACTGGACTGCCAGACTCAATTACTGGGTTGCTGATGCCAGCCTATGACTGTCTTTGAAACAATGCACGAGAACGAAACCAAGATCCTAACACCTTGGTTGCTCATCACCAACTCCTGACTGCGAGCCTTCATCTCATATCAGCCCCTAGACCCCTCATGGTGGTCGTGGGGGGCACAGTTCTGGAGGCATGAGCCTACTGGGTTCCCTCTCCACCAGCTGAGAATTAAAGCCACCTTTCTATTTCCTGCAGACTCTGCCTCCGTAATTTTTACTTGTTTTCGGTGGGCAGAGAAAGCCAAGATTTGGGCCAGTAACAGGATGGGGTAGGAGGTGGGAGGGAGGTTCACGGGGGAGGGGACATGTACCTATACCTACGGCTGACTCATGGTGGTGCACAGCCGAAACCAACACAGTAATGTCAAGCAACTGTCCTTCAATTAGAAATGAAACAAAAGCAAGCTGATGGACTGCCCTGGTGGCCCAGTGGTTAAGAATCCATCCGAATGCAGGCAACATGGGTTCGATCCCTGGTCTGGAAAGATTCCGCATGCCTCAGGGCAACTAAGTGTTAGTGCCACAGCTTCTAAGCCTGAGCACCAGCTACTGAAGCCTGCACCCCCAGGCCTGCGCTCAGTAACGGGAAGCCGCTGAATGAAAAACCCACACACCGGTAACTGGAGAGTAGCCCCTGCTCACCACAACTAGATAAAGCCTGCGCACAGCAACAAAGACCCTAGCACAGCCAAATATAAATACATTAATTAAGAAAAAATGAGTAGAGGTTTGGAACTCAACAGTGTGGCTGTATCCCCTTTTAGAGCACAATCTCCCGTCACGGATGGAGTGCCCTCTATGCTGAAGGTGCCAGGTCCATGGGAGATGGTGACACCCGGGACCTGGTCTCCTTTCCAGTGGCTCCTGCAGAGGGTGTGGCCGCAAGACCCTGCATGCCATTAGTTTGATCAGACAGCATTCCATTCGCAGAGGGGAACTGGCATAGGTTGTTAAAGTCAATTCTGTAATTAAAAGGCTTCTGTCTCAAGTATGTGAAATGGATGTGTGTCAGTTAATTTTAATTTACACCAGATGGGCGCCTGGTTAATAAGGAGCCTGGTCAGAAATTCACACCCCACGGGTGGCCGGTTAGCATTTGAAAGAGACCACAATTGAAAGACCCATCTGATAGGCACCAGAAGGTTTGTTAATTAGCATAAAAATACTAGAATAAATATGTCAGAATAAGTGTTAGAATGTCCAGTCAAGAGTACTGGATCAGATTACTCTTTCATTAAAAAATTTCTATAGCTTTTTATTTCAACCTAATTTAGCACCAATGTCCTTACTATGAGCTATCAGGTGCTAAATGGTTTGCTTTCCCTTTACCTCTCGGACCCCAGTGCCTACTATTCTTTTCCTTGCTTACTTTGCTCTAGTCACACTGGCCTCCTCATTGTTCCTTAAACATCATAGCTCATCCCTTTCTCAGAGCCTTTGATCTCTTTGATCTTGTTACTCCATATTTCTGAAACCAAGATCCTTGTACGGCTTACCTTCCCACTCCTCTCAAGTCTTTACTCACAATGCATATTTTTGGTTAGTTTTTCTTTGGTCGCCCTGTGTAAAAGCTTTACATCTCATGCCTGGCATTTTATGTCCCCCTTTTCTACATGATTGTTCTCTTTAGAATTATTACTTCTAGCACATTATATATTTTATCTATTAATTATGTAACTAGAATATACAGTCAGTGAAGTTGCTGCTGCATGCCCCAAACCTAGAATAGTGCCTGGTACATGGAAGGTTCTTTAGGATTATCTGCTTAATGAATGTGTGAATGCAACTCTTTAGCTGTTCCATACTAAAAGACAGGCTCTCTTTCCACCTGCCTCTTCCCTAGATAATGCTGTGTATATGCCAAGCACCCCCTAATGTATACGTGCTCCTTCACAACAGCAACTTTCCCTTCTTTTCTATCCATTCCTTGAAGCTTCTGCTACTCACTGGCTATTTCTCTGGATAAGTTTCTTCCCTTCACTGGCTGAGGTTTTTTATTTGCAATCTCGTTAAACTAAGTGATCTCTAAGAGTCCTTCTACCTCTAACTTGCTAGGATTCTCTAATTTCCCTCAATTAAAATGAAAACAAAACAAAACTCAACATTCCTCAGAATAGGAAGAATCTACATTTTCCTCCACTGTTGGAAAAGCATGTGGGCTCAGAAAGGGCTTACTAAGGGATGGAATTTCTCTAACCATCTTTGAAATGGGAGACTCACTTGTCTTTAGAAGTCTTTAGCAAAGAAGATTCTATAAATCTCCCACTTCTATCCTGGAGTCCAAGTAACCTGTCCCTGTGTCTAGTTCTCTACTTGTTCAGCCTCCCAGACAGGCAAGGTACACAAGAATGTTACATTCAAGGAAGTGAAAGTGCACACCACTTGTGAAGTGGTAAACACATGTAAGGGTTAAGGAGAACAGTAACTTGCCTTCACAGGAGTGTGTTCATAGCTTGAGAAATCTAATGCTGATTTTGTCCTCATTTGTCATGGTACTCTGAGAAAGACCTTTCCCTTGGATTGCTTCTTCCTTCCTAAGCTAAGATTGAAATAGTCATTTCCACAGAGGGAAAATGCAGAAAGATTAGAGTCACATGACTATATGAAACAATGCCCTGAAGCCATTATATTTTAAGTTAGTACACTCATACTTCCTGGAGAAGGAAATGGCAACCCACTCCAGTATTCTTGCCTTGAGAATCCTATGGACAGAGGAGTCCATGGGGTTGCAAAGAGTCGGACATGACTGAGTGACTAACACACACACTCATACTTGAAATTTGAGTGGTTTGCGTTTAACTCTCAATTGCCTATATATGGTCCATTCATAGTAGAATTTCTAGATATTTCTAGACAAGCTGCAGATGAGAGGATGAGGTGGTTTTGCATAGACAGAGACTGCTGATTAGTATGCCATTTAAAAATTTCTGTTGCTCCTAGAACGCTATACAACAGACTGATTTTGTTGTTGAATATTAGGATATTGATAACTGTTTTCTCTCCTTATATAAACCTATCATTCTTAATGACCTGAAAGATGTGTTTTGTTTCTCCAGTATTGAGATTGCGTTTATAGAGTCTATCTAGGGCTTCCCTGGTGGCTCAGACAGTAAAGAGCCTGCCTGCAGTGCAGAAGACCCAGATTCGCCCCCTGGGTTGGGAAGCTCCCCTAGAGAAGGAAATGGCAACCCACTCCAGTATTCTTGCCTGGAAAATCCCATGTATGGAGGAGCCTGGTGGGTTACAGTCCATGGGGTCGCAAAGAGTCGGACTCGACTGAACGACTTCACTATCTTGTCACTATTTATAGAGTCTATCCCTTAGCCTTTCCTGAACCTAACTGAGAAAGCTAATGAGCCTTTTGACTAAAACTTGGTGCTCGGTCTATGTGGGTGAGGGAAGATTTGCTTTTAATGGTGTTATGCTTACTGACAGAAACTGGGATCGAACCTATGAACTTGCCTTCATTAGTACTGTGTTTGGACCTATGGAACTAGAATTGATGACAACTTCCATTTCACACTCAAAGGCTTCTCAACATCTAAATAAACATCTTTCATTTAGTGTGGGCCCTGCTCCCCAAAGATAGTGCTGATTGTCTTATCCTAAAGTTATCATTAAAGAAGAATGCTTCCCTTCTTAGTCTTGTTGCCTGCAGTTATTTATATAGCCTAATTTTTCTTTCAACTAATAGCTGCCGCTTGCCTTCCTGGAGGTTGCCCATGTCTGATAAATGATTAGAGATTCTTTTAAAAAGTAGGAGGGAGAATGAAAAAAATTGGAGTTTTTTCTGATATTGACTCACCATTGGAGGTTCCTCTCAAGTACCAGTAGATGGAGCAGAATGAGACTGCCAAAAATATCAATTTTCTAACAGTTGTCAGGTTTGGAACACTGACAATCTCCCTGAAAACTCTCCTGATGAGATTTCAGAAGCCTTTCCAGCTTCTCAAACTCCCAAATGCCTGGAAACCTGAAGAAAAAAAAATTAAAAAAAATTAGGTCAAGTTACAATTGCCAAATCTCTGATGTACAGCCCTTGTTGATGGTATTATATTATTTAATTTCTTAGACAAACATTTCTTTCACTGACCTTTGACTTACATACATCATTGTCCTATCTTTCCTAGAAAAGTTGTAACATAAGGAGGATTGAGGTCTTTCAAATACTTTGCCTCAAAACCCTCAGGTTATCTCAATTTTAGAACTGCTAGATTAGACACCTTTTGCCTCTTGGCAATATTTATCTATCTATTATCTTATCTTGATGAACTGGAACACAATTAAACCAAATTGTCACTTTAAAAAGAGGGAAATGATAATAAACCATGTTGTGTCCAGGGCTTTAAAGTAAATTGAACGATTTCCAGGAAGTGTCCTGGGCTCTGTGAATACCTTACTCAGTTTCTTATTCTTCTCTTCTTCTCTGCTACCTATTTTCAGTGTCAGAATGTGAAAGTATACAACCTGAAGACTCCAAGGTCCTGAGCATTCCTCAGTCAGCAAAAAGATCTAATGACAGTTACTCTACCCACTAAAGCGTTTCAAAAGCATTAAACTGGAGTTGAAGCCCAAAGCCATTTGGTGACCCCTCACTTGTCCAGAAAACCTAAAAAACAGAACCTGCCTTACAATGAGCAGTTTGGTTTTTAGAAATTATGCCATTCTTCCCCTTCTCTTGATCTAGGTTCAGAATCCATTGCTTTCTGTTTAGCTGGACGCCATCACCAGAGGTTCTATCTCTGGGAACATACTTTGCTCTGAACTAAATCTATATATCCTACTTTCTCAGCCTACTCATGATATTTGGGGTCCAGTTCTTTTCCAGATTCAATTCCAAATGCAAGGAGAAAGTTGATGAGCTGCTCAGTAACTTAAATAACTTGAAGTTGCAAAGTGTTACCAGACCATTTATCTCACGAGTACAGTTCAAAGTTTCTGGTCCAGAAAGAAATAATTAACTTGTGAGAGCTTCAGGGACCTCATCCCAAACAGGCAATTAAATTTTGCAAACCAGAGCTGTTTGGAAAAGAAAAAAGTGATATTTTGTGTAGGGAAAACAAATAGAGAAAGAGAAAGGAGACTTTTGAGACCATGAGACTTTTGTATACCACTGTTGGCCTTTGCAGAGAACTAAGAAATAATTCTTTTTTATTTTGGTCCGTAGTCTCTTCACATTCTTTCTGTATTAAATTGGTGCCATGACAGAGCTTGCAGCTGGTAGAGAAATGCCTACTGGGACACGGCTGGGATAGACAGTGCACAACGGCATGTGTGTGTGGTATTGATTCCCACGCTGAAATTGCCCTTAGGCTCGCTTTTCCATTCCCACTTCCACCACCCCAGCCTGCTCCAACAGCTTCCGTGGGAGCTTTTTTCCAACTGTATCAAGTCTGTATTCCTTCATGTGACATGCAAGGTCAACTATGATAGTTCCCCATCTATCATTTAACATTCATTTGTTCAGGCATTTACACATTACTGTAGGTATTCTACAAATAATGATTACCCACCATGTGTCAAGCAATGGACTTTGCATTGAG
Organism: Madoqua kirkii; assembly: GCA_006408675.1. Classification (NCBI taxonomy): domain Eukaryota; kingdom Metazoa; phylum Chordata; class Mammalia; order Artiodactyla; family Bovidae; genus Madoqua; species Madoqua kirkii. The sequence continues at coordinate 1,808 of SJYC01050391.1, read as the reverse complement.
GATGCAATGCAGAGAAAAAAAAAAAAATCCGGACAGAGATCCCACTTTCATGGAGGGAAAATGAATGTTAACCGAGCAATCAAGAATATAAATATGTACCTGTGATAAGTGTTAGACAAACTACACCATGATATTTGTTATTGATTCTCACAACCACTTCTGTCTCCCACGACTTCTCAACAATTTCTCTCCAGTTGAGTCAGGATACTTTATTCATTGCTCTATGAAAGCTCACCCCTATTCTTTCTGTACCAATAGTCTTGATGGTCTACCAACTTCAAGAGCAAAATACTACCTAATCCATTTTTCAACACTCGGCCTAGTATTTTGGCTCTTTTGTTATATGTTTGTCCATGTTATTGGATTCTTTAGCTATATCATAGGTAACCTGAGAACAAAATATTGTTTTTTCACTTCTGTAACACTTTTTATGGTAGTAGCAATAGATAATAGGGTGGTGGAAAGCCGCCTAAAGTAGTGGTTATGACTGTGTACTCAGAGGCTTACTAACTATGTGACTTTGTTCAAGTAATTCAAATTATCTGAGCCTAATTTTCTTTTTCATAGGAAATAAGTAAATACATGGAAAATGCTTAGAATAGTGCCTGGCACATGAAAAGTTTCAATATTACCATTATTAGCACTTTCTGCTTCTCCAACTGCATTCGCATAAATCGGTTCTTTTATTTTATAAATGAGAAAATTGTGCCCTAAAGCAATGAAGTGAACCGACTAAAGGTCACACAATTAATTAAAGACAGAGATGGAGAAAAAACTCAGGGTTTACTACTTCCAGATCACTGACTTTTAAGAAATTATCTGTATGGTATTTTACTTGATGCTTTCTTTGAGGACAAAGGTCTCAAATCTGGTACTGAACGAGATTTTTTCCAGGTCCTTGGGTAACTCAGAATGCCATATTTTTACCACTTTATTAAGGCATTAATCTTTAGCTAAAACTTGTTTCTCAGGATTCTTTACTGTCTGAGCCACGGCACTGCTAGAGGTAAAGAATCTGCCTGCTGGTGCAGGAGATGCAAGAGACAAGAGTTCAATCCCCGAGTCAGAGAGATTCCATGGAGTAGGAAATGGCAATTCCAGTATTCTTGCCTGGCGAATCCCATGGACAGAGGAACCTGGTGGGCTACAGTCCAAAGGGTCAAAAGGAATTGGAGGGGACTTAGCACAGCACAATGTTGAAGATGAAGAATCAGCTCTTATGAAAGTACTCAACTTCAGTCAGCGTTATGACCACTGAATGCATCCCTAATATGTCATATCTCAAGTTGTTTAAAAGGGAGGGCCTAATGAGAGAGTGGACACCTCACAAGCTGTCTGACACTGGGCTAGTCACTTTGACTTTCTGCAGCTTATTATTATTATTATTTTTACCCTACAGACCATTTCCAAGCCCATTCCAATTAAGATCTTGGTTAAAGAGAAACTGTTCCTATTTAAAACATCCTTTTTTGACAGCGGGTCATATATATCTTTCTTGTGTATGAAAGATAACTAAGGAAGTTATGTTAAGTCCTCAGTTCAGTTGCTCAGTTGTGTCTGACTCTTCGCGACCCCACAAATTGCCACACGCCAGGCTTCCCTGTCCATCACCAGCTCCTGGAGTTCACTCGGAGTCGCGTCCCTCGAGTCAGTGATGCCATCCAGCCACCTCATCCTCTGTCATCCCCTTCTTGTCCTGTGCCCAATCCCTCCCAACATCAAAGACATTTCCAATAAGTCAACTCTTCGCATGAGGTGGCCAAAGTACTGGAGTTTCAGCTTCAGCATCATTCCTTCCAAAGAAATCC
>SJYC01050389.1:0-10010 GCA_006408675.1 Madoqua kirkii | reverse complement strand
TTTGGAAACTATGCCTTCCTTACCTACAGATTTATGCATTTATTTATTTTGTTAAATAAGTATTTGAAGATTGTTTTGATGTGGACCATTTTTAAAGTTCTTATTGAATTTGTTACAATATCGTTTCTCTTTCACATTTTGGTTTTCTGGCCATGAGGCATGTGAGGTCTTAGCTCCCCAACCAGGGATCAAACTCACAGCCCCTACACTGAAAGGCAAAGTCTTAACCGCTGGACCACCAGGGAAGTCCCATATAGGTTTAAAAAGTGGATTAATCAATATAATTTTTATGAACACTTCTTGAATACTATAAAGTTCTATGTAAATACAAATGATCACAATATTACATTATTAGCTATCAAAATATCACACTGATCATAAGTTTAAATAAACTTAAAATTAATATACTTCATAAGATGCACAGAACACATATGGTGCGTTCATCTTGTATGACCGAAATAAATATACTAGGCCTTGATTTTAGTAGTCATTATTCTTAGTTTTGATGTTTCAGAGTTGGACAAATAGAATATGCTCGGTTAAACGTCATTTCCTTTTCCTGCTCTTGTAAACACTGGATTTCAGAGTCGTTATTGCCTATATCAACCAGAATAAACAGAGACCATTTCTGGAGTGGAAAACAATGGTCCCATATAACTCCTTCCTGTCTTTTGGTCAATAGTCAATAAAAAAGGCATTTCGTGCTGACATTTTCTTGTGGAATTTTCAGTGCTCCTTGCCAGCTGATGAGATTCCAGGAACCTTGTGTGCACCAAGGAGAAGGTCATCAACAGGGTCCCCCAAGTGCTCGACGTTCCTCCTCCTCTCCTGTAGCAGTGGCAGCCCTTTCCGCATGCTCGATCGCTACCAGGTGGTCAAACCTGCCAGGGGGCGAGGGCATGGGGTCCTTGTGGAGAGCCAGGGGCCTGGCAGGATCACACTTTCCTATGTTTGTGCGTGAAGGACCCTTCTTTCTTTTTTTATTCCTGCAGAAGTGGGTTGACCATCCACTGCATGCCAGAGCCTGTGCTGGGGGCTACCCTATCAGATCCATTTGAGAAACGGCATCAGAATCTCTAGTGCTGTTAGAGACAGAGGCTGCAGGAGCAGGGAGGCCGGCTGTCGGGTCACCGTGGTGGATGATGCTGGTAGCCCACCCAGGTCTCTGTTAACCAGCAGGGCAGCCAAAACCCAACGAGGTGAGTGCTGCCTGCTTCTGGCCCCTTGTTGCCCTCTTCCAGGATCTTGTTCACTTCACAGACACAAAACAGACTAAATTATTTCAGTCACGTCTGACTCTTTGTGACCTTATGGACCGTAGCCCGCCAGGCTCCTCGGTCCATGGGATTCTCCAGGCAAGAATACTGGAGTGGGCTGCCATGCCCTACTCTAGGGGATCTTCCTGACCCAAGGATCAAACCTGCATCTCTTACATCTCCTGAATTGGCAGGCAGCTTCTCTATTACTAGTGCCACCTGGGAAGCCCTCAAAACAGACTAAGAAGGAACTGAAATGGAAGACAGATGACCGTAACACAGATAAACATTTTTAGACAGGAGAGAGAGGAAGAAGGGGCACAGATGTGACAGTGGTTAAGAAAGTGGGTTGTGGAATCAGATGGTGTAGGTTCTAGGTCCTGATGCTGCTGGCCTTGGGTGAGTAGTTAAACCCTTGAATCTTCAGTTTCTGCATAGGTAAGATGACCTGACCATAGTACGTGCCTCATATAGTGTCGAAAGGGTTAAGTGAGAAAATGTCTGAGAGCATAGACCTCCATATCTACTCAGGGCTCAGTGTTAGTAGTTGTGGCTTCTATTACGATTAGGAGAAATACTGTTTTAATCATCTAAGAACATGAAAATCGCACTTTTATATCTCTTCAAATACCCCCATGATGGAATTCTTTAATATCTTAACTGCTATGGAAAACGGTACAGAGATTACTCAAACAACCCATATGATCCAACAGTTCCTCTTCTGGGTACAGATGCCAGAGTATTCTTTGAAACCTCAAAGAATTTAAAGCTGAGTTTCAAAGAAATATTTAGGCACCTGTAGCAGCATGATTCACATTAAGCAGAAGGTAGATGCGACCCACATGTACACTGATGGATGAACAAATAAGCAGAATTGGTCTGTACATACAAAGGGCCATTATTCAGCCTTAGAGAGGAAGGAAATTCTGACATGTCATTCAGTTCAGTTCAGTCACTCAGTCGTGTCCAACTCTTTCAACCCCATGGACTGCAGCACACCAGGCTTCCCTGTCCATCACCAACTCCCGGAGCTTGCTCAAACTCATGTCCATCGAGTCGATGATGCCATCCAACCATCTCATCCTCTGTTGTTCCCTTCTACTCCTGCCTTCAATATTTCCCAGTATCAGGGTCTTTTCCAAGGAGTCAGTTATTTGCATCAGGTGGCCAAAGTACTGGAACTTCAGCTTCAGCATCAGTCCTTCCAATGACTATTCAGACTGATTTCCTTTAGGATTGACTAGTTGAATCTGCTTGCAGTCCAAGGAACGCTCAACAGTCTTCCCCAACACCACAATTCAAAAGCATCATTTCTTCAGTGCTCATCTTTCTTTATAGTCCAATTCTCACATCCATACAAGACTACTGGAAAAACCATAGCTTTGACTAGATGGACCTTTGTTGGCAAAGTAATGTCTCTCCCATTTAATATGCTGTCTAGGTTGGTCATAGCTTTTCTTCTAAGGAGCAAGCGTCTTTTAATTTCATGGCTGCAGTCACCATCTGCAGTGATTTTGGAGCCCAAGAAAATAAAATCTGTCACTGTTTCCATTGTTTCCCATCTATTTGCCATGAGGTGATGGGACCAGATGCCATGATCTTTGTTTTTTGATTGGTGAAAGTTTTAAGCCAGCTTTTTCACTCTCATCAAGAGGCTCTTCAGTTCCTCTTTGCTTTCTGCCATAATCATGGTGTTAGCTGCATGTCTGAGGTCTGGCAATCTTGATTCCAGCTTGTGCTTCATCCAGTCCAGCATTTTGCATGATATACTCTTCATATAAGTTAAATAAGCAGATTGACAATATACAGCCTTGACACACTCCTTTCCCAATTTGGAACCAGTCTGTTCTTCCATGTCTGGTTCTAACTGTTGCTTCTTGACCTGTATACAGCTTTCCTAGGAGGCAGATAAGGTGTAACATGCAGGAATGTTGAGGATATTTTGCTAAGTGAAATAAGCGAGTCACCAAAATGACGAACACTGAATGCTTCACTTATGTGGGAGAATAAAACAGTCAGATTCTTAGAGACACAAAGTAGGATGGTGGTTGCCAGGGACTGCGGGAGGGGGGTGACTCCTTAATGGGGACAGAGCTCCCATTTGGGGAGATGGATGGTGGTGATAGTTCACAACAATGCGAATATACCTTACTGTCACTGAATCACACACTAAAAAATGGTTAAAATTTACATTATGCATGTTTCATGAGTAACACAATATAAAAAAGTCTGAAGTCTGAGTGCCTTTTTCTGGATATGTTTAAAAGAACAAAATTGGCCTTCCCTGGTGGTGGCTCAGTGGTAAAGAATCCGCCTTCCAATCACAGGGGACACAGGTTCTATCCCTGGTCCAGGAAGCTCCCACATGCCGCAAGACACTCTGCCCGTGAGCTGTAACTACTGAAGCCTGTGCGCCTCTGCAAGAGGAGAGACTGCTGTGGTGAGAAGCCCTGCACAGCAGCTGGACAGGAGCCTCCAGCCCCTGTGACTACCAAAGGCTCTTGAGCAACGAAGACCCAGCACAGCCACTGAAAAAATACACAGCAAAATCTGCATGCCTGTCCATGTCCTTTTGTTGTGCTGGAAGATGATGTGTCACGTATGCTCAGATGGCAGGCCACTGAGTAGGTGTTAGCACCTCAGTGTGGTCCTGAGGCTACATGTGCAGTGTCGGAAAAGGCAGCCCCTTTTTCTGAGAATCAGAACCAGGAAGAGGAAGGAGCTCTGACCCTGAATTCCAGCTAGACTTACATCAATGGTGATGAAAAGGCAGTTCTGAGCAAGAGCTCCAGTTGAGATGAATATATCTTCTGTTCTGGACTTTCCCTTCAGGGAACTCGTTTCATACCACATAAAGGTAGATTGATGTTTTTAGGTCATTAGGGTCCATTTAACTACAGTGGGAAGTAATTGAGTCCTGGGAAGCCTGCTCCCTGGGAAGAGTTCAAGCATCTTATCCAAAAACAGCAAAATCTTCTCTCCCCACTATCAGATTGGGCTCACCTCCCTCCACTCTGCAAACAGAGCCACACTGGTGTTATCTGGCTTTAGAGGTCCCACCGAGGAGAATTCTCTAGTTTCTCTCTGAGTCGCCAGAGCTTAGTTTGTTTGCCAACAATTTGGAGAATATAAGCATTTCTAATATACATCATGGGCTTCCCAGGTGGCACTGGTGGTAAAGAACCCACCTATCAATGCGGGAGACACAGCTTTGGTCCATGGGTTGAGAAGATCCCCTGAAGATGGGAATGGCAACCTGCTCCAGTATTCCTACCTGGAAAGTCCCATGGACAGAGGAGCCTGGTGGGCTACAGTCCCTGGGATTGTAAAGAGTCAGACACAAGTGAGCACACACGCACACACAGGAGAGAGCATATAATTAAGATATATTTTTCAAAATGTTTGACTGCTGCACAGTGAAAAAATACACACACAGAGTTTCACCAGCGAGTACTTACCATTACTATACAAGCAATACAACGATGTTTCTATTTCATTTTCCAAAAATGCTGGTTAACCCCCACTGAAATGATTTTACTTCTCTCTCTAGTGAGTCATAACTCCGTCTGAGAAACTGCTAGTCTTTTAAAAAAAATAATTTTCATATCTTCCCCCTTTATTAGCAATATATGCCACCTTTCAGAGACTTGTGATTTCCAGAGGTCCTCTGCAAAGCCCCCACCCCCTCTCCCCCGCTGCCTCATTGGCGAGTCCGGCCCATCAGACCCCAGGGCTCCTGGCTCTGTCCCCTCTGGAGGGCTGAGGTGTGCAGATATTCTGTTGTCGAAGTTAATAGCACCTGGCCATCTCCACTGTCACCCATTTAAACTGGGATGAGACACACATGCCTGGGTGACTTGGGGTTCCCCTCTCTGCACAGAACGCCTGAGCAGCTCCTATGGTCCGCCCTGGTAAGTTAATATTGGGGTCGACATCTTCGGAACGCCTTGGAAATAAAGGCAAAGCGTGGAGCCATCAGCGCTGGTGTTGCGTTTGGGGAACTCATGCTGGCTTTTCAAGAGCTTCTTCAGAAAGCATCATTACCATTGCTGAATGGCGTCAACCTGTAGAATACTTTGCTAGGCAAGCCAAGATTGGACACGCGGAATACTTGAGTTTACTTTTCCTGTTGTTCAGTCGCTCAGTTGTGTCCGACTCTTTGCACCCCCCATGGACTGCAGCACACCAGGCTTCCCTGACCTTCACTATTTCCTGAGTTGGCTCAGACTCATCTCCATTGAATCGAAGAGTCCATCCAAGCATCTTATTCTCTGTTGCCCCCATCTCTTACTGCCCTCAATCTTTCCCAGCATCAGGGGTTTTTTTTTTGCTAATGAGTCGGCTCATAAACGTTTGCTTTTAGTCCTGAGTAAACCCTAGAATTGGCCAGCATGTCAGTGGAGTCAGGCTATGTCACTAGTCTTGTGAATGAGAAAGATGCTGCATACAGACATCCAGAGAGCCATGTGACCAGAGGTCTGTTCTGACCCTCTGCTGTTGTGAATGCCAGGGACACGTTTAGGTGCCGATGGTGACCGAGAGCCAGCCCTCTACTAAGTATGTGGCATCCATGCTCCTGATTAATTTTCACAACAATTATGTATAAGAACCATTATTTCCCTCATTTCACAGAGGAGGAAAACGGAGGCTCAGAAGTGCGAAATAATTTGCACAAAGTCAAGAACATAGGTTGCTGTCATGACTTTAGATCCCAACATAAGTCCTCATCTGCTCCACACCCCTGCCCCCTGACTATCTTCAGGGAAGTTCAAGAACATAGAGGAAAAGTCTATTGAGTTACCTACTGGCATCAAAGTGATTTCCAAAGTGAACTTGACTCTTAAAAATAGCACACTTCCTAATTATAATAATAAGACATATGGTTGTAGAATATGTGGAACACACACTGAAATCCCAAAATAAAGAAGATAGGGTTTTCGTTCACTAAACCCCTCGTAGCTGTTTGGGGCAGGATCTCTGCATTTGCTGGCCCAGGATAAAGTCTTGTCCGCCTGAGCTTGGGAGGGCCTGGGATGGGAGAGTGGACCCAGTACTCATGGTCTCGTTGCTTGTACAGGAGCTCCTGGACTGCTCCAGGTCCAGGAGTGATGCCAAGGGACAGTTTTGGGGGAGATCTGGTCATCCCCATAAGCTCCATCACCAGCCCCTCCCCTCCTCACATAAAGCCAACCCAAACAAGCTTGTTGTCTATGTTAAACCATGTGGCTGAGACTTCCTTGGTGGATCAGTGGCAGAGAATCCATCTGCCAGTGCAGGAGACACCGGTCAGACCCCTGATCCAGGAAGATCCCACATGCTGCAGGCAGCTGAGCCCGTGCGCCACAGCTCTTGAGCCTGTTCTCTAGAGCCCGGGAGCCACGACTACTGACGCCCGCACACTCTAGAGCCTGCGCTCTGCAACAAAAGAAGTCAATGCAAAGAGAAGCCTGCACATCACTAGAGAGGGTGAGAGAAGCCCCGCTCACCGCAACAGAGAAAAACCCGAGCAAAGCAACAAAGACCCAGCACAGCCAAAAAAATAAATAAAAATTATATAGAAAAACCCATATGGCCTTGAGACAGCTGCTTCCCACCCCAGCTCCCCTCAAGCCATTTGGAAGCTGTCGCTGCCACTCCAGTGAGTCGATGGGACAAGCTGAGGGTGAGGAGTCAGATCACTGTCAGAGATCCTAAAGTACCCCCTCTCCAGCACCCCCTCCCCCCATTCTAGAGGGGAAGACAAGGAGGCCAGTCGGTCTATCAGGGGATACTCACAGGGCTCAATCTAGTAGTATGTATGACATGATCCCCCCAGGGGGTGAGGGGCAGTCATGATAAGTTGAAAAGACCCAGCTCCTCTGCGTGCTGTGAGGGGGAGCCTGTTGGGCTGGCAAGGGGGCTGAGCAGAGCCAAACAACAGTTCCTGGCTGTGTGATCTTGGGCAAGTCAGGGAACCTCTCTGAGCTTTGGTTCCCCCTCGGCAGAATGGGGTTTATCATGCCCCTTCCCAGGACTGCTGTGGACCCAGCTGTTGCTGTGTGTGAAGCACTGGGCTGGGGGCCTGGCAAAAAGCAGGTGCTGAGTAAAGCCTGGCTCTTCATTTCTCTGGCAATGAACAGAGGATACAGGATACTAGTAAGACAGGGCACCAGGGAGCTGCACAGGATGGGAACATAGCACATCCCCAAGGGGGCCACACAGAGATAAAGAACCCTGGACAAGGAAGGTCGGGGCAAGAGGAGAGCCCGCACCTAAGCTGCAAAGAATCGATGTATCACTTTATCTCCAAGCTGAGACTCAATGACTCAGCTTTCTTCTTTAAACATTTCCCAGGCTTCAGTTCTAAAAAGATAGGAAATCATTGTCATTAAAAGCTCAAATTGCTTCCACTTTCTCCATCCACATGAAACAAAAATTCTGCAAAATAGAATGCAGTCAATTCCAAGTTCGAAGCCACTTTGGTCTTGCTACTGGGCAAGACCCAGTTCTGAGCTGACGTCCAACTTGAGCCTCGGCGGTCAGGTGAACAGGAAGGCAGAGTGACATCTGAGAAAGTGGGCAGCTGAAACCCCCTGCCAGATGGTAGAGACCGCCCCCCACCCCGCCCTGGCCTGTGAAGCAGTGGGCACAGCCGGCCGGCCCTTCTCCTTGGTGACAACAGGGTCCTTACTTTTCCTCCTTCTTCAATGCTTCTCAGAGGAGGGCCCCCCTCTCTCACTCTCGACCTCGCGCATGGAGTGTCCCGGGTGCCATCAGGGTCCTGCTCTCAGTCTCCACTCATTTCCTCCATGATCTCATCCAGCGTCTTGACTTTGAAGCCATCAGTACGCCAACCGCTCTCCAGTTTTCTTTTCAGCCCAGACAGCTCTCCTGAACCTGACTCGTAGATCTGACTGCCTGCTGCCTTTCCCACTTGCAAGTCTAATAGGTACCCACACTTACAGCTACCTGAGCTCAACTTGCACTCTTAAACTTTTTTAAAATTATAATTGTGGTAAAATACATAACATATAATTTACCATCTTATCTATTTTTAAGAGTACGTTCTCTGGCATTAAGGACTTCCACATCGTTGTGCAAGTATCACCATCATCGATCCCCAGAACTTTTACATCTTCCCAAATTGAAGCCCTGAACCCACTAAACACTACCTCCCGCGCCCCACTCCCAGTTCCCAGCAACCGCCGTTCTTCTTTTTGTCCCTGTGATTTTAATTACTCTGTGTGGGCTTCCCTGGTGGCCCAGATGGTAAAGAATCTGCCTGCAATGTGGGAGATCCAGGTTCGATCTCTGGGTTGGGAAGATCTCCTGGAGAAGGAAATGGCAACCCACTCCATTATCCTTGCCTGAGAAATTTCATGGACTGAAGAACCTGGTGGGCCACAGTCCATGGGGTCCCAAAGAGTCTGACATGACTGAGCGACTAACAACAATATCCTCAAGGTTCATTGTGCTGGAGCATGAGTCAGAATTTCCTTTCTTTTTTAAAAAACATTTATTTCCCTTTTTTTTAACTTTTTTTTTTTTCCCCATTTTTTGACTGAGCCACACAACATGTGGGATATTAGTTCCCTGACCAGGGATTGAACTCTTTGCATTGTGAGCACGATCTTGACCACTGGACACCAGAGAAGTCCCTTCCTTGTTAAGGTTGCCTAATATTCCATTGTATGTGTAAACCAATTGTGTTTACCCGTTCATTTGTTAATGGACACTTGGGTCATTTCCACATTTTGCCTATTGTGAACACTATAGCTGGGTGTGCAAATGGGTGTGGAAATGTCTATTGAGTCCCTGCTTTCTGTTCTTTTGGGTGCATATCCAGAAGAGGAGTTACTGAATCATATGGTATTTTCTATTTTTAATTTTTGGAGGAACTGCCATACTGTTTTCCACAGTGGCCGCCCCCTTTCACACCCCCACCAACACGGCACAAGTTCAGGCTTGCTCCACAGTCTTACCCATCCCAGTTCACAGCAATGCCATCCTCTCAGTAACCCTGCCCGCACCTCAGAGCAATCTCGTCTCGTCTCACCCCTGCCTCCAACTCACCTAGAAATCACGAGTCCACCTTCAAAAACAGAGACCAATCCGACTACTTCTCACCACCTCCACCCACACCGTTGGTCTCTCTGGGGTCCCCTGAAGCCAGAGTCTGAGAGAAAGACGTGGGTGCAGGTGGTTTATTTGAGAGAGGAGCCCAGGAGGGAGCAGGAACCACGAGGGCAGAAAGGAGGAAAAGCCTACAGGAGGGCTCATGCATTTTCAAGCTCACTGCTCCAGGCAACGGGGTCTCAGTTCCCTGTCTCCAAAAGTCAGGGAGGCGAGTCATTAGTACCCACCCTCCACAGGTTGAGGGGGCCCTGGAGGCATTAGCCCCCATACTTCCCGGCTGGGTGAATCCCCCAAGGGCACGGGCCTGGTCAGGTCTGTGTGACTCAGAGCTTCCAGAGCAGCTGTGGCTGAAGTCACCAGGGAACAGAAGGCCTGGCCACAGGGCACCACTGCCATCTCCCGCAATAACCCGGCCCGTCTCCTCCCTCCCCTTGGCCCTGCTGCCACCGCGGATCCTTTAGAACCTAAGCTGGCGCCACCCTCCTCCACTCTGTGGCTCCCGGAGCAGCCCAGCTATTACAGCGGCCCTCAGGCCCCTCCCCCATCTGACCTCATGACCTCTGCCCTCCATCCACTCCTCCCCTCCTCTTCCTCTCCAGGACAGCTGTCTGCCTGCTGTCTTGTCTTAAGCCTGCCAGG
>SJYC01050388.1:0-38434 GCA_006408675.1 Madoqua kirkii | reverse complement strand
CTCCTGATCCTGGTCCACTTTCCACCTTGGTGTCTCAGCTTTCAACACACTATATATGTACTGTATTCTTTTCCTATGCTGAAGCCTGCATGGAGTATATATTCTAATGGAGACCATAAACAGCATAGGAAAAGAATACAGCACAGTCTGGTTCAGTCATGGTCTCAAGAGCCTTAAATAGAGCCTGGCACATAGTAGGTACTCAATACATAATTGTTGTATGAAATGGACTCTATGACCAGATACAGCCTTTTTGCAGCTTCTAATGTAGCAGGTAAAAGGAGACCAAACCAGTCAATCCTAAAGGAAATCAGTCCTGAATACTCATTGGAAAGACTGTTGCTAAAGCTGAAGCTCCAATACTTCGGCTACATGATGCAAAGAGCTGACTCATTAGAAAAGACCCTGATGTGAGAAAGATTGAAGGCAGGAGGAGAAGGGGACAACAGAGGATGAGACAGTTGGATGGCATCACTGACTTAATGGACATGAGTTTGAGCAAACTCTGGGAGATGGTGAAGGACAGGGAAGCCTGGTGTGCTGCAGTCCATGGGGTCGAAAAGAGTCGGATACGACTGAGCGACTGAATAAAACAATAGCAATGAACGTAGCAGGTGCTTCAGGATATGCCTAACGGGTGGGAGTCCTTTTTAGAGGCTAAGTCTGAAAGATGCGTTTTGAATGGACACAGAGAGACCTGCAGTGGGAAGCAGGCTGGAGTCACCAGGCCCCCAGCTGCTGCCCAAGCGTCGCTGCAGAACAAAGAGTGACGAGGGGCAGCTGTCCACCCTGCAGCCAAGACGGTCCCAGCACACAGACACCAGCATCCCGGCCTCACCTGGGCGGTACTCTCGGCCCAGATGCCCACCTGGGTGCTCCAGGAACCTGGGCAGCTTGGGGCAACCCACCTGTTTGGGCCTTGTGGCCCTGCCTGTCTCAGCCTTTCGACTCCTCTGTTCTCGACTATTCTACCACCTAACTAGGGGCTCTAGAGTTGTCCCGGGTTGCTGAGTGTCCTCTGCAGGTCACCCCTGCCTGTCATAGGGTGGCCCCTGCACAAGTGGGATCACAGAGCCTGGCAGACCTGGGTTCAAATTCCAGCTCATCATCCCCACCTGGGTAAATCACCTGGACCTTTCAGAGTCTCAGTCTCTTCATCTGTAAAATGGGGATGAAAGTGAAGTGAAAGTCGCTTCACTCGTGTCTGATTCTTAATGACCCCATGGACTGTAGCCTGCCAGGCTCCTCTGTCCATGGAATTCTCCAGACGAGAACACTGGAGTGGGTTGCCATGCCCTCCTCCAGGGGATTTTCCCGACCCAGGGATCAAACCCTTGTCTCTTATGTCTCCTGCATTGGCAGGTGGGTTCTTTACTACTAGTGCCACATAGGAAGCCCCAGATGGGATAATACAGCTTATATCAAAGTGTTGTTCTGAGTGTTAAGGAAAACGCTCCATGTCAAGTGCATAGCCCTGTGCCTGGTGCCAGGCGGAAGTTCCACAAACACTGATTCCCTCCACCTCCACCCACAAAGGCTTGTCTGTGTAGAGGGACCCCATTCTTCACTTCACCTGCTCGGTAGCCTCATCAACAAGCTTCTTATGCACACTCAAGTCTCTCTGGTCGACGAACATGGAGGCCCCCTTCTCCAAAGCCTGTAGGAAGGTGGCCAGGGCCATGGTTCCTGGCAAGCGGTCTGGAGACTGGTAGTTAAAATACATGGGGAAGCCAGTGGTGAGGAGCACAGAGCGGATATGGGACTGTGCCAGGGAGGCCTGCAGCAGTTCACCTAGACAGCTCACCCATCTCCCTGTTGCCTGAAATTACACAAACACGAAATACAGTTATGTCCCCTACATTTGAGCATTATAGTTGCAAACTTTCAAAGACACAAATGCATATTCCATCTATGTTAGGCGTGAGTGACATTGCAGCTGGCCCTCTGCCTCCTGTTGCTGATGATCCTTCAGCTCTACCATCTCCCATCTCCTCTTCCTCCTCAGTCAGTACCTCTTCTTGCCTGTTCACTCGATGCCAACCCCTGTATGCCAGCTGTTGCACAGGACTAGTGTACAGTAAGATTAAATGTTTATTTTTTAATGTATTACTTGTGTGAAAAGTATTATAAACCTATTACAGTACAGTACTGTACTGTACTAGGTCGTGTTAACTAGGTACCTAGGCTAACGCTGTTGGACTTACAAACAAATTGGACTTATGAACACATTTTTGGAACAGAACTTGTTCCTAGGTAGGAGACTTACTATAAAATCACTAAGTTATGCAACTGTGTTTCAAGTAGAATTTTATGTGAACACTCATTCGGGTTTTTTCTTTGTTTGGAAGTGGATTTGGGGGTGTGGCAGACCCCTCCTTGTCCAGTCGAGAATGATCACTGGGTAAGGGGCCCACCAGCTTCTCTTAGTTAAGTGTGGCCTCGAGACTGGGATTCCCAAGTGGCACTGGTGGTAAAGAGCCTGGCTGCCTAATGCAGGAGACCTGAGAGGTGGTTTTGCTCCCTGGGTTGGGAAGATGCCCTGGAGGAGGGCAAGGCAATCCACTCCATTATTCTTGCCTGGAGAATCCCCATGGACAGAGGAGCCTGGTGGGCTACAGTGCACAGAGTCGAAAAAAGTGGGACACCACTGAAGTGACTTAGCATGTATGCATGGCTTCAAGACCAGGCTCCCTCCTGGAGACACTCAGAGAGCTGTGGGAGGGGGGCATGGGTAGAGTCATGTGGCCTCCTCCCTGCCTGGCCACGCACACAGTTCCGGCACTCCTCCAAGCTCCAGGCACTCCTCCAAGCTCCCGCCACTCCTCCAAGCTCCTGCTACTTGCAGGGGCTGGGATGTTGACAACTAGCGCCCCCTGGGGGTTTCAGGATGAGATGCAGAGCTGCTGGGTCCCAGAGAGACCGGGAATCAGATCCCCTTCCCGCTGAGCTAGAACACTCACCCTGGAGGACCCGCCCTGGACTCTTGTGTGAGAGGCACACATTTCTGCTGTGTTTTCACAAAGCCTCTTGGGATCATTTGTTAGAGCAGTTTAGCAAACTGTGATCCATACAGGTGGCTTCCCAGGTGGCCCAGTGGAAAAGCATCCACCTGTAATGGACAAGATGCAGGTTCCCTCCTTGGAAGATCCTCTGGGGGAGGAACGGCAATCCACTCCAGTATTCTTGCCTGGGAAAGTCCATGGACAGAGGAGCCTGGTGTGCTACAGTCCACGAGGTTGCAAAAACTTCAGACACGACTGAACGACTAACCAACAACAACAGTTTGTACAGGGGATACAGAAGAAGGAAGGGGACTAGGGCTGTCTCAGTTGGGGAGTCCCCCAAAGCAGACCCTAAGACAAGGGCTTGAGGGTATGAATTTCAGTGGAGAGTGAGCTCAGGAAAGAAGTCAGAAGGTGGAAGAAGGTGAAAAGCCACTGAAGGATGTATGAGTGAGTTAACTCTGAAGGCAGCTGGGGCTTGATCCTGCTTGGGATCTTCTAAGAAACTGTGTGGTGTCTTAGCCAGTCCTTGGAGATGGTCCTGCCAGAGGACAGGGAGACTGGGCTGTATGCCCCGCCTCCATTGCTGCTGGGTGAAGGCTGCCTGTCGGGGAGGGGATGCCCGGCTCTTTCGGCTGCGCCTGCCCTGCTGGAGGAGCAGAGACACCTGAGGCCCAGGTGGGAAGCTCACGAGCTGGGAGCACCCGCTGCAGCTGCAGTGAACCTGGGGGTCCCGGCAGGGCACCAGCTGATTCTTACAGATGTCACGGTGGCTCCCAAGCCAGTCCCAGAAGGCAACACAGCCTCCAGAGGCTCATCACACACCGCGGTGCCTTTGTCTACGCTCAGGGCGCCTCGGGGCATATCTGTGCCGTGGAGGGGGCAATGTGATTTAGAACTCCCAGCCACCCCAGCAGTGGCTGATAGAAAGGGAAGGGGCCTGAGGAACCCAGTGGGCTTACATTCAAGGTGCCTGGACAACGTGGAGGTGCCCAGGGTGTGGATCCTGGCTATAGAGCAGCAGCTCCAAGTTCAGCATCTGGAAACTTACACATTCAAGTCCAGGCGCTGATGCATCGCAGCTCTGTGACCCTGGCCTCGCCCCTGGGCAGCTGTGGGACCCTGGCCTCCCCCCTTGACTGCTCTGAGTGTCAGTTTTCCTACAGGGAGCTAGAGCGTGCTCCAGGTGAAGGAAGGCTGAGAGGCCAGGGCCCCTCACATACTGCCCGAGAGAGTGGAAACGGGAACTTTTCCTGGAGAGTGATTTGCACCTTAGAGTGTACATTCCGCTGGAGCCAGCAGTTCACTTCCAGGAATTTATCCTACTACAGTGCTCATGGGTATTTATTCTAATAAAGGGCTCATGGGTCTGCAAACGTGGTCATAAAGTTGTTCTCGGCAGCACTGTTTGTGGTGTCAACCTGCTATTAATAAAGTGGTAGAACATTCATGAAATCCAATTCTATGCAAACATTATGAAGGATGTTGTGGAGACTATTTAATGATACAGAAGGATGTTTAAGATATATTTAAAAGGGATAGAAGCAAGTTCTAAAATAGGATCACAGTATAATTCCACTATGGGAGAAGGAAATGGCAACTCACTCCAGTGGTCTTGCCTGGGAAATCCCATGGACAGAGGAGCCTAGTGGGCTGCAGTCCATGGGGTCACAAAGAGTTGGACACAACCTAGTGACTAAACAATAACAACAATGATTCATATATATATAAATATATACACACAGACACACATACATATACTGCTTTCTTGGTGGCTCAGACGGTAAGGAATTTGCCTGCAATACAGGAGACCTGGGTTCAATTCCTGGGTCAGGAAGATTCCCTGGAGAAGGAAATGGCTATCCACTCCAGTATTCTTGCCTGGGAAATCCCCTGGACAGAGGAGCCTAGCAGGCTGCATTCCATGGGGTTGCAAAGTCAGACACGACTGAGTGACTAACACACAACACATATAGATACTCAGTCTTATAGGATCAAGACTGAAGAAAAAGATTTTAAGGACAAACAAAATAATGGCTATTTAATGGTTACCATTAGCAAATAATAATGTTAACAATGATTAATTGTGATGGGATCCTAGTAATCTTTGTTGCCTTGTTTCTTTCATGGTTCTGATAGTTCTACAGTAAACATGGATTAAAGCTTCTCTCCACTGTTGATAAGTGGGGAGGATATAACATTTTAAGGGGAAGAAATGGGAACATAACCCATTTCATAGGATGTGGTGAGCGCCAATAGAGGGAATAGGGAACTTGAAACTTGTCAGCTTGAAAGCAGTCCCTCCCGCTATGATGATGTTATTATTAATACAAACATCACGATGATCAACCCAGCATTTCATCTTCTCCAGACACCTCAAGTGCCAGGCAATGTCCTCTCGAAAATGACTGAGTGGCTCTATTATTATGCCGAGCGACTAGTGTTCAGTACACGGACATCAATCTTAAGGCTGCTTATTTAATACAGTGGGAATCAGGAGGCTCTGTTGTTCTTGAGGATTAAAGATGTTCCTTAAAAGTCAATATTGGCATATCCAGACAGTCATTCATCTGCCTCTCCCCCGAGCCTCGCTCAAGGCTTGACACACTGTCTGCACAAGCATTGCGGGGCTTGCTGTGGACGACCTCCTGGATCATTTGTATTAAGCAGCCAGAGCACTGGGTCTGCGGTGAATTTACTTCCCAGTTACATTTTTTTTTTAATCTGAGCCAGTGGCAGAGTTCGGCATACATCTTCCCTCATGACACTCGTACTAGCAGGGGGGCTGTCAGCTTGGATGAGAATGTTGGTGAGAGGGCACATGTTGCAGATTTTCTGAATGCATTCACCCAGAAGGCCAACTATGTCAGATACTCTGTGTCTACGCAGACAGGAGCAGTTACCTCTCTGTACGCGTGAGTCCTGAAAGGTGTGTTTTTGTTGGGCACGCGTATCCAAAATTTACTGCACTTTTGCACTTAAAGGAAACTGTGTTCTCTGCAGAATGAATGAAAGAACCACCTAACTAATGGACAAGAAAAAACTATGCCCTGTGACTTCACAGGAAGCTTTGTTTACTGCAGATCCCTTGTAACTAGGGGTGGGGGGCAACCTTTGCTTCCAGGCCCAGAGAAGAGAGCAGACATCTTATTTTTTTGGTCTTACTTTCTACAATTTAAATTTTATTTATTTTTAATTGGAGGGTAATTGCTTGCAATATTGGGTTGGTTTCTGCCATGTATCGACACGAATCAGCTGGAGGTATACATATGTCCCCTTGCTCTTGAAGCGCCCTCCCACCTCCCACCCCATCCCACCCCTCTAGGTTGTCATAGAGCACAGGATTTGAGCTCCTGGGTCAAACAGCAAATTTCCCCTGGCTGTCTAATGTTACATATGGTAACGAACATGTTTCAGTGCTATTCTCTCAGTCTGTCCTACCCTCTCTTTCCCCAACTGTGTCCACAAGGTTGCTCTCTAGAAAGCAGACATTTTTAAGGCTGACCTGCACCATCGGATTCTGGGCGAGTGCTGGCCAACAGCAAAGGGCACCCAGGCTGACCACTCCACGAGCTGGCATAGTCAAGGTCTCTCCAAGTGGCTGCCACCCTAACATCACCAGGGTCGGCTCTGCCTGGGTCCTGGGAGCCTGGCCCGGATGATCAAATTCCCCAGCTCACTTCACCTCTCCGCTCTCCACAGAGCCCTCGCCGCCATCAGGCATGTGTCTGCTTGGGAAACAGGAGTCAGGTGGGCCAGCAGGGAGGTCCCCAGTGTCTTCTCCAAACATTCAAAGTGCAAAGACCTCGAAGTTCTGGAACCACAGCCCACAAGAAGGTGGAGAAGAGGAAATGAGGTGTGAGCCAAGAGGATTCTTCTCACTGCCCAGGCGAGACTGACACAGCATTTAGACTCAGATTCCAATGTTGTTGTTCTTCAGTCACTAAGTTGGGTCCAACTCTTTGAGACTCATGCACTGCAGCATGCCAGGCTTCCCTGTCCTTCACCATCTCAGAGTTTGCTCAAACTCATGCCCATTGAGTCAGTGATGCTTTCGAAGCATCTCATCCTCTGCCGCCCTTTTTTCCCTTTGCTTTCAATCTTTCCCAGCGTCAGGGTCTTTTCCAGTGAGGCGGCTCTTTGTATCAGGTGGCCAAAGTACTGGAGCTTCAGCTTCAGGATCAGTCCTTCCAATGAATATTCAGGACCGATTTCCTTTAGGATGGACTGGTTTGATCTCCTTGCTGTCCAAGAAAGGGACTCTCAAGAGTCTTCTCCAACACCACAATCCAAAAGCATCAGTTCTTTGGTGCTCAGCTTTATGGTTCAACTCTCACATCTGTACATGACTACTGGAAAAACCATTACTTTGACTAGACGGGCGTTTGTCGGCAAAGGGATGTCTTTGCTTTTTAATATGCGATATCCTATACCTACTGATCATGGGCCTTGGAGTCAGAGGGCGGGGGTTCAAGTTCTGCCTCAACCATATAGGTATGTGGACTTGGGTAAATTTTTTAGCCGTATATGCCTTAGTTTCCTCATCTGTTAAAGGAGGTTAATAATAGCTGCCTCATCAAGTCACTGGGACAGTATAATTAGTTGAAACATGTAAATATTTTAAGCATATGCCTGGCCTAGAGTGAAACTGATTAGATGATACCTATTATTCTTATTGCCTATTACAACCTCAAGAAGGAGGAACAATTTTCGTTATCCCTGTTACACTGATGAGGAAACAGCTGGGGAGTGGCTGTGAGGTCCACACCTTCTTTCTTTCCTGAGCCTTTGCCAGCAAGCAGATTGCATTTTTCTGTGCACAATGGCGCCCTCTGCTGGCCACCTGGGATTAGCACTTCAGCTCTTAAATGATGCTGCTGGGAGTTCAAAGCCCCTCAACCAGCTCTCAGCAAACCTCCTCCTAACTGGAACCAGCAGACCCCTACTGGACTCCACCAATGCTATATAATGTCTAGAAAGTCAGAAGTTTTCAAATGACTGTCCTCCAAGGCACCACAAACAGTTACATGTTGGCTGCAAACTGTTGTGATGCTGTCTCTGCAGGATCCCGCACCACTAGGATCCCCCAAGAAGAAACTTAACCCTCCAGTCCTGTCTCAGCTGCTTGGTACACAAAATCTGGTCTTCACCAACCCTGGACAAAGACACAAATATTGGGGACAATATTATATAACGATGACACTGGGTAAACGGTGGCAGTTGACTACGTAGGAAACATTTCTCCCCTTTTCCTCCCTATTCAACCCAGTTTAGTTCTGGATGGGAATGTGCCCGTCTCTCAAACTCTCATATGTTTAGTGTTGAAAATTTGGGAGAAAAACTTTAGAACAAACAAAAACCATCCACAGTCACAATCACCATCATTAGTATTTTGGTGCATTTAACCTCTTTTCAGGATCCATACATAATATTAGCTTTAAAAAATCATACTGTAGATAGAGCTTGCATGCTGCTTTTCCCCCTGAACATTACATCATTGATGAATTTCTCTAGGTCTCTGAGGTATGACTGCTTGGTTAATTGGAGGATAATTGCTTTACAATATCATGCTGCTTTCTGCCATACAACATGAATCAGCCGTAGGAATACATATGTCCCCTACCTCTTGAGCCTCCCTCCCACCTGCCACCCCATCCTACCCCTCTAGGTTGTCACAGAGCACTGGATTTGAGCTCCCTGTGTCCTATAGCAAATTTCCCCTGGCTGTCTAATTTTACAAATGGTAATATATGCGTTTCAATGCTACTCTCTCAATTTCGTCCCACCCTCTCCTTCCCTGTCTGTGTCTACAGGTCTGTTCTCTACATCTGCAGGTGTGACTGGCTTGTTACCTGGGTCGATGGCAATTATCTCCAGTTTGCTGATTCTCTGAATGGCTGCAGCTGATGCTATGCTGTAGTGCAAAGGATCCTGGGAAATGTGACGGATCTCTGGAACTCCCTCAGGGGTGAGATGTCTGGTTGGAGTTGCTGTACCCTTCAGGTTGGTTGTAACTGTGCAACCTTGGCACGCTGGTGAAAGCCAGCGGGGTCTCTAAGACACACAACAGGAGTGACTGAGCCCAGACGATCTCATCAAAACTGCCCGTCCCATCAAGGTGATGGGAAAAGATGGCGCCCACGCCTGGACTCACCCATTAGCACTCCTTACACCATTACTGACACCAGGGCAGAACAAGTTGGCTTATGGCTAACTCAAGTTCCATTTGAACAGGGAACCCCAAGTTTCAGCAAAGTGATGATATGTTAAATGTGTGGAAAGAAATGAGGTACCCACTGCCACAGCTGGGGCTCTAGTTTCTTTCAGTGCAATCCCATGAAAGAAAGGACCTACTGAACCCTTAGTTACCCTTACCCTTACAATTGCTGAACCCTTCAAGCAATCTAACTTTACTTTGCAGCAGATGTTAAATTTGCTAACAAGGAGCTTTCTCTGCAGAGAAGGCAATGCACCCCACTCCAGTACTCTTGCCTGGAAAATCCCATGGACGGAGGAGCCTGGAAGGCTGCAGTCCATGGGGTCGCTGAGGGTCGGACATGACTGAGCAATTTCACTTTCACTTTTCACTTTCATGCATTGGAGAAGGAAATGGCAACCCACTCCAATGTTCTTGCCTGGAGAACCCCAGGGACGGAGGGGCCTGGTGGCCTGCCCATCTATGGGGTCGCACAGAGTCGGACACGACTGAAGTGACTTAGCAGCAGCAGCAGCAGCAGCAGCTTTCTCTAAGAGCTTCCCCTCAAAGTGGTAAAGAATCCACCTGCAGCGCAGGAGCCGCAGGAAATGTGGGTTTGATCCTTGGGTCGGGAAGATCCCCTGGAGAAGGGAATGGTCACCCACTACAGTATTCTTGCCTGGAGAATTCCATGGACAGAGAAGCCTGGTGGGCTACAGTCCACAGGGTCACAAAGAGTTGGACATGACTGAAATGACTTAGCACACACACACGCAACTCTCTTTGAACACAGCTTCTATTTTTCTCATAGCCCATATATTTTGCTTCAGTTTATGCTAATTTTGTCCTTTTGAAAACTCTTCCCTACTAGATCCCAGGCAGTGTGACACGCTGTAGTGCAGTTATTAAGAACATGGCTTTAGCGTGGCGAACACACTTGAGCTTGAGATGGGACTTTGTCCTCTCTAAACCTGCCTCCTTAACTATAAAATGATCATGCCTCATACGGTCGTTGTAAGAACTGAGCTGGAGAATGAAGTGAAAGTGTTTAACAAAGTGCTTGGTCCAGTGTAAGCCCGCGGTAAGTGACGGCTTCCATCACTGAACCAGGTGCTGTATCTTATTCATTCTCATGTCCTGGACCCTGGCCTGTTGGGTGCTTAATCCTCACTATTCTTCCTTTGGACCTTCTGCTTTCTTCAGTGTCATTATTATCCTTGAGTACTCCATCTGCGCTGCTCTGTATGTTTCCAGGGAAGAGGGACCATTGCCTTTTCATCTCACAAGTGTACACAATAACGGTACGGTGAATGCAGATATGAACTGGGTAAGTAACAGCATCTTGGATTTCACAGAAAACAGCAAAAATTTCTCAGACCTAACAGAAAGCCAAAGTCAGGCAACTGCAGAAGGAAAACCTACTGACAGATCCATCAAGTGTTCTAACTTAATTTTTAGCCTTGATGTAAAGGATAAGAACTAAGGATTTTGATGGATCCAATCATTGGTTTTATGTGTTTTGGACAGAACCTAAAATTGGTCACTCTACAGCCATCACACATTAGAACAATCAGTTCAGAGTCTGACACTGGGTTTTGATCCACCAGTTGTGAGATGTGTAGCACTTAATCTATTGCTAATAAAAGTTTAAATCCTGAAGTCTGAGCAGGATTTTCCTTGAAAGTCCCTTGGACAGCAAGGAATCAAACTCAGTGTAAGCCCGCGGTAAGTGACGGCTTCCATCACTGAACCAGGTGCTGTATCTTATTCATTCTCATGTCCTGGACCCTGGCCTGTTGGGTGCTTAATCCTCACTATTCTTCCTTTGGACCTTCTGCTTTCTTCAGTGTCATTATTATCCTTGAGTACTCCATCTGCGCTGCTCTGTATGTTTCCAGGGAAGAGGGACCATTGCCTTTTCATCTCACAAGTGTACACAATAACGGTACGGTGAATGCAGATATGAACTGGGTAAGTAACAGCATCTTGGATTTCACAGAAAACAGCAAAAATTTCTCAGACCTAACAGAAAGCCAAAGTCAGGCAACTGCAGAAGGAAAACCTACTGACAGATCCATCAAGTGTTCTAACTTAATTTTCAGCCTTGATGTAAAGGATAAGAACTAAGGATTTTGATGGATCCAATCATTGGTTTTATGTGTTTTGGACAGAACCTAAAATTGGTCACTCTACAGCCATCACACATTAGAACAATCAGTTCAGAGTCTGACACTGGGTTTTGATCCACCAGTTGTGAGATGTGTAGCACTTAATCTATTGCTAATAAAAGTTTAAATCCTGAAGTCTGAGCAGGATTTTCCTTGAAAGTCCCTTGGACAGCAAGGATATCAAACTAGCCAGTTCTAAAGGAAACCAACCCTGAATATTCATTGGAAGGACTGATGATGAAACGCCAATACTTTGGCCACTTGATGTGAAGAACTGACTCATCGGAAAAGACCCTGATGCTGGGAAAGACTGAAGACAGAAGGAGAAGGGGGACAACAGAGGACAAGATGGATGGCATCACCGACTCAGCAGACATGAGTTTGAGCAAATTCCGGGAGAGAGTGGAGGACAGGGAAGCCTGGCATGCTGCAGTCCAAGGGGTTGCAAAGAGTGGCACACGACTTGGCGCCTGAACAACAACAGCAGGAAGATTCAGGGCGATCCCTGGCCAGTGATGCCATTTGCTCTCGTTTACAATCAAATATGCTATTGAAAGCCAGAACTGAAGGGTTCCCATGCGCTGGGATAGTGGCTGCAGCGGGAGCCCTTCTGCAGGGCATTGCCCTGGCAGGGGCAAGGAGAGGGCTGAGACCAACCTGTGGGAGGATATGTACTGCCCTGGGTGGATGTGTGTATACACACTCGGAAACGACCACAAGCTCCCTGAGGACTACATCCTGTCTCCTGCAGCGTCTCATTCCCAAGATCTGGGCACACAGTAGGTTTCCAATATGTTTACATGAAGTAAACGAATAAAATCCTGTGGATCTTGGTGTTTATGCCTTGTCACCATTTTAGAGATAACCTTCCCCTCCCAGGAGGCCATTCCGATAGCCAAGCTTCCACGAACGCTTGAAAAATAAATTGAAAGTAGCACTAAATTCTATTATTTGTAATGCAAGCCAGGCTGACCTGGCTAGAATTTTCGTCTGTCTACGACAATGGGCTGCAACATTCATTTTTAATGTTTCTGTCGCATCTCTACCTAACTGTGTGCTAGCTCCGGCGCCCTCGTGTGTCACTTCATTGTAGTATCACCCTCAGCCTTCGAACAAATGGACTGACTAGTATCTGACAAGGAAGGAAGGAAGAAAGGGTGAAGTCGCTCAGTCGTGTCTGACCCCATGGACTGTAACGTACTAGGCTTCTCCATCCTTGGGATTCTCCAGGCAAGAATACTGGAGTGGATTGCCATTTCCTTCTCCAGGGGATCTTCCCAACCCAGGGATTGAACCTGGGCCTCCCGCGCTGGAGGCAGACGCTTTAACCTCTGAGCCACCAGGGAAGCCCAGTATCTGACAAACACCATGTGAAATACTTCGTTTAGTTGCTTGTCTTCACTTTGGCTTTCAAAGCTCCACCAACATCCAAAAATGTCTCCAGAGGTCAAGCGACACTTTGGTCCTTCTGTTAGAAGGGGCTGTTAGCCTTTGCTGATAGAAATATACCAGAAACTAATAAGCTATTGTTTGGAGCTGGCCGAAAACTTTGCATTCGGTTCTGAAAGATGGTATGAAAAACCCAAACAAACTTTTTGGCCAACCCAATAAATCAACTCTATTTCAGTTAAAAAAAAAGAAAAAGGAAAAAAAAACACCCATATTTGAGCTGAAAGTCAAGCTTCTTTGGTGGGGCCCAGCACTGGGATGAAAAGAATGAAAACAGATCTTCATTGTGGGCGGCACTCCCGTGTTTTATGACTTTATTTCCTAAGTCATTGCTGTGCTTAGCCACTCCGTCACGTCCAACCCTTTGTGACCCCATGGACTGCACCCCACCAGGTTCCTCTGTCCACAGGATTCTCCAGGCAAGAATACTGGAGTGGGTTGCCATTCCCTTCTCCAGAGAATCTTCCCTACCCAGGGATCGAACTTGTCTCCTGCATTTCAGGCAGATTCTTTACCATCTGAGCCACCAGGGAAGCCCCTTAAGTCACTGCACCATAAGCCTTATTCACTCAGGAACTGGAGACGCACCCAGTTCTCTCCTAGGTCAGAGTAACAGCCGCCATAAGCCCGGACATGATGCAGCTGCCGACAGCTTTGAGACTGGTCAGCTGAGAAGGCCAGAACCCTGGAACACGCCCAGGCTGACACACCACAACCTCCCTGTAGTCAGGTTTGGAAGGATCTCTGATGCCCAACAGTTCTTCTGATGGAAAAAGAAAGTGAATCCCACGGGGTTTGGTACTGGCTGGTACAATCCAATTTGGACCCATTGAGTAGTTTATGGTTCTTTCTCCAAGAGGAACTCCAATCACAGAATTGCTGTAAATTGTATTGGAGAAGGATGGGAAGGAGGCCAGAAGTCAGGTCTTTAGCAGCCCAGGATGCGTGCTGACTTCTAATCCATTTTGAGAAGAATAGTTCTGACTGTAGCCCACCAGGCACCTCTGTTCATGGGATTCTCCAGGCAAGAATACTGGAGTGGGTTGCCATTCCCTTCTCCATGGGATCTTCCTGACCCAGGGATCGAACCCTGGTGTCCCGAAATGCAGGCAAATTCTTTACTATCTGAGCCACCAGGGAAGCCCCAGTTTCAGAGCATGGAATCTTAAATGCCTAGTATGATTTCTGGGGCAGACGTGGGGGCAATTTTTGCTCAGCATTGCTATCATACAGATTGCTAACAAAGCCAGCGATTTTGAGTTTTATCTTGCTGCAGACTGTCACATGACCCAGACAGAAACTCTGTGGCTCGACCACCAACAGTGTGCCTACCAATGGCTGGCCATCAGTACTCAAAAAAGACAGCAAAGATGGGGGTGTGCTGGGTACCATCCATCCACCAATGATAAAACAACTCAGCAGACCCTTTGCTTTGGGTCGTCCTGAAACCATCTTTCTGTGAGCAAGTTGGCAAGTGCCAACTGCATTTTTATAGAATGCGGGCTTTGTCTGATTTTGTTTGTTATGCAACTGAGCGAGTTCAATTATGCTGAATTCTGACTCTCACCCAAGGCCCAAATCCCAACTCTCCTCAGGCCTCTGAGAGCCTCCAAGAGGCCTGGGAAGATTCCACACTTGGATCTGTTGTTCACTTGCTGTCAGACTGAGTTAATACACTGGGGATCAATGGCTTTCACTTCAAGTTAACATTTGGAAGGAGCCGTCCTCTGCTCAAATACACCACCAAACAATAGCCTAGATTAGTGGTTACTATGATTTCAAATCTCAAGACAAACAACTCAGCTGACATTCCCTACCCCCGGCTTCCCCTACCTCAGCTTCATTTGACATTTACAAGGACTAATGGATGAGGCTGGCTCTACAACCAAGGGCGTCGCCTTCAAACCTGAAGGGCATCTGTAAGCCCAGCCCTAGTACCGCTGCTGGAATCTGGGTCTTGTCCAGGGCCTTAGCTCCTGGGACCTCTGGGAAAGATGAGGACAAATCAGGGGAATTCAGCAACACAGCAAGTTCCTGTATTCTTGGGCTGAAGTCCAAGTGCAGCTGTCAGAACCATGAACGAGAGTGGACACTGACCTAGGTCACCACTGTGAACTAGGTTTGTTCTTCTCACCCCGGCATGGACCACGTGGCCTGCCCCAGCCTTGCCAGCTTGTCCTTGGGAGCAGGCATCACTGGGACCACAAGAGGGCACCAAAAGCCAGCGATGCTGGTGCAAGACACAGCTGTCTGCCAAGAAGTCAAGTGAAATAAATATATATAAAAAGAGTCAGCACAGACCAAAACCCTGAGCACTGAGTTCAAGGCAGCAGGATGAAGGAAGAAGTCCAAGAAGCTATCAATGAGAACACAGTTTCTACTTTATGTAATGTCGAGATGAGGAAGATTGCTGGTAATTATCTGTCTAAAACAGAATCTTAACATTGTATGTGCACTGGACCCCTTTGGTAGTCTAATGCAGCTATGGAAGTCATATGTTTAACTGCATAAAAGGAAATGCATAGGATTACAAAGGAAATCAATTATGTTGCAAATGCAGTTATCAGTTCAGTTCAGTTCAGTCACTCAGTTGTGTCCAACTCTTTGTGACCCCATGAATCACAGCACGCCAGGCCTCCCTGTTCATCACCAACTCCTGGAGTTCACTCAGACTCACATCCATCAAGTCCATGATGCCATCCAGCCATCTTATCCTCGGTCGTCCCCTTCCCCTCCTGCCCCCAATCCCTCCCAGCATCAGAGTCTTTTCCAGTGAGTCAACTCTTCGCATCAGGTGGCCAAAGTACTGGAGTTTCAGCTTTAGCATCATTCCTTCCAAAGAAATCCCAGGGCTGATCTCCTTCAGAATGGACTGTTTGGATTTCCTTGCAGTCCAAGGGACTCTCAAGAGTCTTCTCCAACACCACAGTTCAAAAGATCAATTCTTCAGCGTTCAGCTTTCTTCACAGTCCAAATCTCACATCCATACATGACCACAGGAAAAACCATAGCCTTGACTAGATGGACCTTTGTTGGCAAAGTAATGTCTCTGCTTTTGAATATGCTGTCTAGGTTGGCCATAACTTTCCTTCCAAGGAGTAAGCGTCTTTTAATTTCATGGCTGCAGTCATCATCTGCAGTGATTTTGGAGCCCAAAAAAGATAAAGTCTGTCACTGTTTCCACTGTTTCCCCATCTATTTCCCATGAAGTGATGGGACCGGATGCCATGATCTTCGTTTTCTGAATGTTGAGCTTTAAGCCAACTTTTTCACTCTCCTCTTTCACTTTCATCAAGAAGCATTTTAGCTCCTCTTCACTTTCTGCCATAAGGGTGGTGTCATCTGCAAATCTGAGGTTATTGATATTTCTCCCGGCAGTCTTGATTCCAGCTTGTGTTTCCTCCAGTCCAGCGTTTCTCATGATGTACTCTGCATAGAAGTTAAATAAGCAGGGTGACAATGCAGTTATCAAATTATGAAAAACTATGATATGGCAGTTCATATGTGTCTTCATTAGCAACTCAAGGAACAAAATGGGAGACCTCTGCCTGGAATTTTGAAGTAGTGATCTGCGTATAGGATATTTCTGAGATATCAGGAAGGAACTTCAATGTGATGTGAAAATGCCTCATTTCTCTGGACAGCCGAAAAATCACCGGGTCTGCTGACATGGTGCAGTGTTTTCACCGCATTCATAATGAAAGGGAAAGCTCAATTTTAGTTTGAAGCTACAAAAATTAAAAAGCAAATTTTTCCCCCACCCAATTTCATGGATCCTCTGAATTTTCTCCATAGACCTCAAGAGGCCCATGAAGGCCTCTGCAGAATCAGAGGCAGAGAGTCCATAGGGAGTGGGAACCTCCAAAGGGGACCCAGGGTCTCCTCTGCCCTCCTGCATCCACAGACCCCTGCTCACTCCCAGGGTGACCTGTGTGACTTTCACTGATGAGGTTGTCTTTTCTCCCTGAACGGTTCCTGGTCCCTGTGGTGGGGCTTATGAAGGATTTAGTGCACGGTCAGGAGGCTAAACCACTGGGACAGTCCTGGCAGCCACCTGAAGGGCTTGCTGTCAGCACCCACCCTGGCAGCAGCAAGATGAAACCTCGGCGTGCTTGCCAGGCTCGGGTCTGACTAACAGCATTTGGGAAGGGCACGTGCCAGGGAAGCTTGCAGGAGACAGGCAGCGCTCCCTGAGGCCAAGGAACCTCCTTGAGAGGCGGGGTGGGGGGGCTGCTCACTGCATCCCCTCAAGGCCATCAGCTGAATCCACATGGCAGCCTGGCCACTTCCCCCAGCAGAGGGTCAGTGTTAAACAGAAAGCTACCTGCTAAGTGCTGAACTGAGGTGTGGCTAAGCCATGCTCTACCAAGCACTTCCTGTGGGTAGCGATGGACACCTCCGTGCAAAGCATCTTGGTAATCGTCACACCTCCACTCTGGGCATTTTGCAGGTGGGAGCCAGGAGTTCTGGGTTCCAGCCTGCTTTGGGATTTGGGCAGGTTCCTTTCTCTCTTGAGCCTCCGTTTCTGCATCTAAAGTGAAAGGCCAGTGTGAGTTTGATGTGTGAAGCAGGGCACCCAAAGCCGATGCTCTGGGACACCTGGAGGGATAGGGTGGGGAGGGAGGTGGAAGGGAGGTTCAGGATGGGGGGGGACACATGGACCCCTACAGCTAGTTCATATTGATGTATGGCAAAAAAAAAATCTCAATATTGTAGTTATCCTCCAATTAAAATAAAACATAAATTTATTTATGTATTAAATAAATTAATAAATAATAAAATAAAATGAAAGGCTGCCACAATGAACCTCGAGCCCCTTTCAGCTGCTACCTGCTACAAACAGTGGTATGTTCCCAGTCCCAGCCAGCAGCTGCGGTTCTGCCCCCATCCTTCCTGACCTTCAAAGAAAACCGCTCAGACACAGTTTCCACACATGAAAAGCAGTGCCCACTGTGGGCAGACTTGTTCCTCATTAAAGGCAGGTCGGGCCCTTCCCGCAGGAGCCCAAGCCCGGCGAGTTTCATTTTTATTTCTTTATTTTTGATCTCAATAGGTTTTGTTTTTGTTTCATTTTGTTTATTTGTTGGCCATGGTACACAGCTTGTGGGATCCTAGTCAGGGAATTCTGCAGGCAAGTTTTAATAAATGCCTTGGACCCAAGATGAAATCTCCAATCTGAGACCTCCATGAAGACACCTGGGTGCTTCCTGGTTGCTCCAGTGGCTAAGACTCCACACTTCCAAGGCAAGGAGTGTGGATTTGATTCCCTGGTTGGTGAAATAAGATCCCACGTGCCACAAGGTGTGGCAAAGATGTCAAAAAAGAAGAAAGAATCCTGGGGCCGGCTGTTGACCCTGGCTGCCCATCCGTTCAGAAGCAGAGTGAATTCCCAGACTTCACATGAGTGTCCAGAAGGGGTCAGCGGAGTGAGGGACCTGGTTCTCTCCCCACCATGACAGGCAGTGGCTGGGAATGAAACCTCAGGGACACAGCAGGGAGGTGGCCCCACGGCAGGCAAGTCCCGGAGACACGGCCATGCTGTGCTTGTGACCGCCAGTGGCTGCCTCCAGCCGACAACATGCCCAGCTTCCCTGGCAAACATCACCCAGCAGTGAGCAGCCTGCCCAAGGCTCCACCACAAATCCCTGGGCTTTTACCCAGCCAGGCACATCTCCCTGACGCCAGGGAGCTTTTTCAGAAATCTTACTGCGATGCCCGAAGTCAAAGGAGCCGGACAAACTCCCAGCAGGCTTGGTTTACACAGCACAGTGATCTGTCCAGAAGGGCTGGACCCCCAGGCTCAGGGGCAGGCTGGGTGCTCATAACAGACCCAGCGGTGGGCAGGGGAGAGGCTGGTGGTCCCATTTTCCAGAGGAGGAAACAAGCTCAGAGAGGCTCGCTGCTTGTCCTGGGTTGCACAGCTAGGAAGGGGCCAGAGCTCAGGTCTCCTTCCTCCTGTGACAGTGTTCTCCCCACCGCAGGAAAATATAAGATAATCCACATTTTCAAGTCAGTTTGCTCCCATGGACCAGTCCCTACCTTGTATGCAGGGAGGCCCACATCCTCCCAGACCCCTCCTAGGGAGAAGCTGCCCCCCAGGAGGAAGGCCACCGTGTCCTTCAGCTGCTCCGAGGACTCCTCCAGCGAGGGCAGGCTACCCGTGTACACGCTGAACCCACACTCCCCAAACTGGGGACAGCCTGTCCTGGGGACACAAAGGAAAGCTCGTAGGTTCCCAGACTCAATATGGACTCTGAAAAAGCATTTTTAAAAATTTATCAGATGATCACCACCTGGGAAGCTCACATTGTAGCTTAATCTTGGTTCAGAGAATGGGACAAGCTTATGTTTTAATGTCAGAATAGTAGCAAGAAAATCTGGTGCCAAATATGAGGGTTTATTATATCAGAAGTGGGATGGGAAGCAAAGAATTAACAGGAACATAAGTTAACACATATGCCCCTAAATTTTCAGTTTTCTCATATGAGCATATTTGCTGAAAGCAGGATTTCAGGAGGGCTACACCATATTTCTAGCTATGTTAAGTAACAGAGTGAAGAGGAAGAGAAAGGAAATAGAATCTTATCAAGAAGGAAATGAGTCAAACAAAAGCAAAAATATCCCTAGAAGGCTTCTGAAGTAAATCTATTTAGAAACCTCAGAGTTCCTTTAACTTTTGGGGAGGAGAACCATTAATCTAAGCCTTTCTTGCCTTATGATTTACAGTTCTGAAATTTAGCCAAGTTCAGTGAGAACCACAGGATTGTATTTTTTAATATATATGCTATTATTGGCACATCAACTTGTTACTGAAGAAAACAACAAATTTCAGTGGAACAAAAAAAGATGTGGTAAAATCAAATACTGCAATATTCAGAAATAGATTGCTTTCTAAATCAAATGTTTCTAGCTCCAACTGGAGATTATTACCTGCCCCAGGAATATTATTCAGATAAAGAAAATTGAGTCCAAATATATAACTCATTTTACTGGTAAGCATTTGTGAGATGGCTGATGAAAATAAAATTAAGCAAATGGTCTACCTATAGCAAGAGTAATTACATACACTAATCTGTTTACCAGACAATTGTTATTGTCCTAATAGCAGCTTCCGTAACAAAATTCTATTCATTCCCTCATGCTATAATTGTAAAAATTTTTCATTCCTCAGTTCAGTTTAGTTCAATTGCTCAGTCATGTCCAACTCTTTGCGACCTCATAACTTGCAGCACACCAGGCCTCCCTGTCAAATTCCACTAATTCCCATTAATTATCATTAAATTAGTCAATGAAACTTTGTTGAGATGAAAGCGAAAGTGGAGAGTGAAAAAGTTGGTTTAAAGCTCAACATTCAGAAAACGAAGATCATGGCATCTGGTCCCATCACTTCATGAGAAATAGATAGGGAAACAGTGGAAACAGTGTCAGACTTTATTTGGGGGGGCTCCAAAATCACTGCAGATGGTGATTGCAGCCATAAAATTAAAAGACGCTTACTCCTTGGAAGAAAAGTTATAACCAACCTAGATAGCATATTCAAAAGCAGAGACATTATTTTGCCAACAAAGGTCCATCTAATCAAGGCTATGGT
Organism: Madoqua kirkii; assembly: GCA_006408675.1. NCBI lineage: Eukaryota > Metazoa > Chordata > Mammalia > Artiodactyla > Bovidae > Madoqua > Madoqua kirkii. Next base: position 18,028 of record SJYC01050388.1, on the reverse strand, counting down.
TTTTCCTGTGGTCATGTATGGATGTGAGAGTTGGACTGTGAAGAAGGTTGAGTGCCGAAGAATTGATGCTTTTGAAGTGTGGTGTTGGAGAAGACTCTTGAGAGTCCCTTGGACTGCAAGGAGATCCAACCAGTCCATTCTGAAGGAGATCAGCCCTGGGATTTCTTTGGAAGGAATGATGCTAAAGCTGAAACTCCAGTACTTTGGCCACCTCATGTGAAGAGTTGATTCATTGGAAAAGACTCTGATGCTGGGAGGGATTGGGGGCAGGAGGAGAAGGGGACCACAGAGGATGAGATGGCTGGATGGCATCACTGACTTGATGGACATGAGTCTGAGTGAACTCCGGGAGTTGGTGATGGACAGGGAGGCCTGGTATGCTGCAATTCAAGGGGTTGCAAAGAGTCGGACACGACTGAGCAACTGAACTAACTGAGCACTTCTTTATTGAAATGTTTGTTCATCTAATCCTGTCAGTGTTGTTAACTCAAAATTTTTGTTCTTTTATGTCTGTATTTCTGTTTGCTGTTCTCTCCAAAGTTAATCATTGGCGACTTAATTTTTCCAATTCTAATATTAGTACCTGTCTCTAAGAAGCCTACTGTAAACACTCCAATCATATAATGAAAGCGCTGTATTTGCAGAAAAGACAACAAACTGGTGAAAAAAAAACATTTATTTGTTTTTACATATGAGTTATAATTGCTAAGAAATAAAGTTCAGTTATATTTCTACACTGAAGGTCAATTCTGTTGGAGTCCTACTATTACTGAAATCAAAACACTAACTGTTTAATGGGACAAAATTCTCTGATAAACAGACTTCTGTTGAAATTTTATGTTTTTAAAGAGCAGTGTTTCAGGGGAAGGAGAGGATGGGACCAATTGTGAGAACAGCACTGAAACATATATTACCATATATAAAATTAGATACTAAGTGGAAATTTGCTATTCAATGAAGGAAGCTCAAACCTGGTGTTCTATGACAAGCTAGAGGGGTGGGATGGGGTGGGAGGTGGGAGGAAGGTTCAGGAGGGAGGGGACATATGTATACCTATGGCTGAGTCATGTTGATGTATGGCAAAAATCAACACAATATTACAAAGCAATTATCCTTCAACTAAAAATAAATTTAAATTAAGAAAAGAATGGTGTTCCAGATTTCTTATATATCCATCTCAATGTCATGTGATACTGGAAATCATATGTACTACATTACATTATCATGAATCATTGTCACTAGGCCAACAGGAAGTAACAAAAACGAAACAATATGATTTCTTCAGAGGTAACTCAATGCTAGAGACGTTTGAACACAGCATTTTCTTCCTATGGAATAGATAAGGATTCCAGCATACATAGGCGTGTGTGTACTATATATGCACAATATAGATGATGTCATTATATTTGAACTTTCATATGTAGATATACAAATATGAATACATGCCAGTGACTTAAATTCAATCATAAATACATTGCTCTTGCTTCTCTCAGTTACACTAAAAAAAAGTGTAATCTTAAAAATTCCAAATTTAAAAATCATTATAAAAATAACTTTTATACATTATGTCTAACCTGCATCTAGTATGTAGTTCTTTGAATGTCTATTTCTGCATCCAGTATGATTTTTCATCCTAAAGTTAAATTTGCTACTAATTTAATGCATCACAAAGGTGATCACATCTATTTGCTACATAAACCCCTTAGAGACAGCTTCTTAGAACAAAAGACAAAGAAACAAAGTAAATTCATTTAAAATTCTACAACCTTTAAAATAAGCTGTTAACAATAGTACTATTTTCATCTTGGTAGATTACTGTGTTGTAACTTATCTCTTTGCACAGGGCTTATCAATGTAGAAATGTATGACAGCTTTAATCATTTTCAGTCCTGCAAGTTATTTGCAATAAATTAGAAACTCATTTCTGTTTGGTTTTGTTGGTTTTTGAAATTAAAAAAATTTCATTATCCTAATCACTTCCTTCCCTAATTCACATAGTATCTATAGACCCCTAACACTAGGCAAGTGCTATCTCAAGCTAACACATTCAATATGAAATTCATATAATGGAAGGGACCTCTCAACCCTCTCTCCCTGTCTTATATTACTTCAAAAATACAACTCAGGGCTCAGTGGTACAAACTTATTAAAGCCACCAACAATTTTGTTTTTTAATTTTTAAAGAGCTCATCAAACATTTGAGTTAATCATACTTAAACTGCAGAAGCATGGAGTCAGGGACAACAGCCCCCTCATTTTACCTCTGAGGTTAAGAGATTTGCATCACCCAGGTCAGTAAGTAGAAGGCTTGCACCAGAACTCAGGTCTCTCTCCCAGGTGAGTAATGCCAAGTGTGTGTACTAGCAGATAAATACAAGTAACAGCGTTGAGCTCTTTACAAAGAGAAAATGAGAATGAGCACTTTAAAATACCATTCAGCTCCCCATAGGTTTCCAGGCTTTTCTAGTTCTCTTCTAAATGAGTAAAATTTGTAGATTTTATAAACAGAGCCAAATTTTCAAATAAGGGAAAAGACAAATACAGCCGCATGTGAGGTATGTGTGCTAAAAAAAGAACGCGCCTCTTCTTATCTCAGAAACACTTCATATACATTTTCTTAACTTGAGAAGTCAGGCTAAATTTGATTAGGCACATTTCTACATATCACATGAGCCTACACTAGTAGTACCGAAGACAGTGGAAAACCAAAAGAAATGCCACATCTTTCATGGTGTGATTCAGTTTCTTTCCAAATGATACCTCCTTTGAAAAGGCATAGCTTTGGAATCTGCCTTTTGGAAAATGCTTCTTTTCAATTTTCAAATATAATTGTGATGTAACTGATCTAATCCGCATTTCAAAGCTTCCAGAGCTGAGCTAACCACCAAAACTAAAGCATGAGATCTCCTTTTATGGACCAAAATAAAGAACAGTGTATTGAATTATTAGATAAGCTTTTGTTCTTTTCTTCACAATATTTGCATGAATTATTCAGGCCTTGTATGGATGGAGCTTTGAAATACTCAAGTTCCTTCAAGTATTTCATTATTTAAGGTTCATACTTATTAAATCCTGTAGGAGGTACTTTTCCCATGAAAGTACAGATTCAGCTCATTTACAGTTTCTTCAGTAGAAACTATATACAGGGCAAAGTCTCAGGTGATGGAGGAGATACAAAGATAAGCAAGACAATCTTCAGAGATTTTACCCACGGGGGTGGGGTGGGGGGGATACAAAGCTATAAAATACTTGTAAACCACAAGTTACAGAGTTTACAAAGAGAACAAGATAGCGACCAGGCCAGGGGCTAAAAGAAAAACTTCAGAGAGAAACAAGCATTTCAAATGGGCCCTAAAAGACCAACAGGAAGTTCACAAGTAGGGGAGCCATGAAACGAGGGGCTGAGATCCTCATTTGACCCATGATCTGGGTTTGATCCCTGGGTTGGGAAGATCCTCTGGAGAAGGGAAAGGCTACCCACTCCAATATTCTGGCCTGGAGAATTCCATGGACTGTATAGTCCATGGGGTTGCAAAGAGTCGGACACAACTGAGTGACTTTCATTTTTACTTTCACTGTTTCATCTATGAGACCCTTTTTATTTTATTTATGTATTTGGGTGCACTAGGTCTTAATTGCAGCATGTGGGATCTGCTTCCCCAATATGGGATCAAACCTGTACCCCATTCCACATTGGGAGTGTGGAGTCTTAGCTACTGGACCACTGGGGAAGTTCCTCTGAAACTCCTCCTTATGACAACCTGCAGAGCCATACTGCCAGCCATGATGGTGACTCCTCTGATCTAAACCTTGATTTGCCCCCCGACTTGGCAAACTCATTCTGACTATCCCAGCAGCCCCCTTTCTGGGAGCCGCTCCTGCATTCTTTCCTCACAGAGACTACCCCACGCAGCAATTCTGGTCACAAGGAGCCCTAAGAAGGCAGTGAAGAGCAGCAAACCACAATCTCATCACTAGCCTTAATACATACCCATTCCTTCTCTACCTTGAGTCCTGCTTAATGAAAGATGCAAGCCAAATGGCTAAAATGTGGCCATATGACCCCATCCTCATTTCCAATGCATCTCTGATGCCCCAAACTGCTGTTGTTATTCAGTCACTAGTTCATGTCCAACTCTTTTCAACCCCATGAACTGCAGCACACCAGGCTTCCCTGTCCTTCACTATCTCCTGGAGTTTGCTCAAACTCATGTCCACTGAGTTGCTGATGCCATCCAACCATCTCATTTTCTGTCACCCTCTTCTCCTCTTGCCCTCAGTTTACCAGCACCAGCATCTTTTCCAAAGGGTTGGTTCTTTGCATCAGGTGGCCAAGGTATTGGAGCTTCAGCTTCAGCAAAAGTCCTTCCAGTGAGTATTCAGGGTTGATTTCCTTTAGGATTGACTGGTTAAATTTCCCTGCTGTCCAAGGCACTCTCAAGAGTCTTCTCCAGCACCACAGCTCAAAAGCATCAATTCTTTGGCACTCAGCCTTCTTTATGGTCCAACTCTCACTTCTGTACATGACTACTGGAAAAACCATAGCTTTGACTATACAGACCTTTGTCAGCAAAGTGATATCTCTTCTTTTTAATATGCTGTCTAGGTTTGTCATAGATCTTCTTCCAGGGAGCAAACGTAATTTAATTTCACAGCTGCAGTCAGCACACTCAGTGATTTTGGAGCCCAAGAAAAAAAAGTCTGTCACTTTTTCCATTTTTTCCTCCATTTACTTGCCATGAAGTGATGGGACCAGATCTTAGTTTTTTGAACACTGAGTTTTAAGTCAGTTTTTTTACTCTTCTCTTTCACCTTCACCAAGATGTTCTTTAGTTTCTCTTCTCTTTCTGCCATTAGAGAGGTATCATCTGCATATCTGAGGTTGTTGATACTTCTCCCAGCAATCTTGATTCCAGTTTGTGCTTCACCCAGCCTGAATTTTAGCATGATATACTCTGCATATAAGTTAAATAAGCAGAGTGACTATACAGCCTTGAATCACCCCTTTCCAATTTTGAACCAGTCCATTGTTCCATGTCTGATCCTAGCTCAAATGGTAATCTTTAGATGGAGAAATGGTGGAAACAGTGTCAGACTTTATTTTGGGGGGCTCCAAAATCACTGCAGATGGTGACTGCAGCCATGAAATTAAAAGACGCTTACTCCTTGGAAGAAAAGTTATGATCAACCTAGACAGCATATTCAAAAGCAGAGACCTTACTTTGCCAACAAAGGTCCATCTAGCCAAGGCTATGGTTTCTCCAGTAGTCATGAATGGATGTGAGAGTTGCACTGTGAAGAAGGCTGAGTGCAGAAGAATTGATGCTTTTGAACTGTGGTGTTGGAGAAGACTCTTGAGAGTCCCTGGGACTGCAAGGAGATCCAACCAGTCCATGCTGAAGGAGATCAGCCCTGGGATTTCCTTGGAAGGAAAGATGCTAAAGTGAAACTCCAGTATTTTGGCCACCTCATGCGAAGAGTTGACTCATTGGAAAAGACTCTGATGCTAGGAGGGATTAGGGGCAGGAGGAGAAGGGGATGACCAAGGACGAGATGGCTGGATGGCATCACTGACTCAATGAACGTGAGTCTGAGTGAACTCCTAGAGTTGGTGATGGACAGGGAGGCCTGGCGTACTGTGATTCATGGAGTCGCAAAGAGTCGGACACTACTGAACGACTGAACTGAACTGAACTTGATGTAGAAAACTTTGTGTTCAGCCTCATTTATCCCTGTTCTCCCTGGCTCACATTGATTCTTTGAAGACTCGCAACACACACACACATACACACACAGTTAACTCACAGGCACCATATTGCATTTTGCTTATGCTTCCCATTCTGCCTGGAAAACAAGCCTCTCTTCCCTGGGTTGTCAAAATAGTTCTTACTCATCCTTTTAGTCTCAGCTCAAATGAATTCTCTTCTATTGATAGTGTGTTGCTCTTTCTAATAGAACAACTTGGCCTTTCTGGACTGAACCCACATCAGTCTTGATTTTGCCCATACAATAAAGGAATCTCCCTCCTTTATTGGAGTGATAAGGGGACCAGGAATGACTCGCAACACACACACACATACACACACAGTTAACTCACAGGCACCATATTGCATTTTGCTTATGCTTCCCATTCTGCCTGGAAAACAAGCCTCTCTTCCCTGGGTTGTCAAAATAGTTCTTACTCATCCTTTTAGTCTCAGCTCAAATGAATTCTCTTCTATTGATAGTGTGTTGCTCTTTCTAATAGAACAACTTGGCCTTTCTGGACTGAACCCACATCAGTCTTGATTTTGCCCATACAATAAAGGAATCTCCCTCCTTTATTGGGGTGATAAGGGGACCAGGAACAAAGCTAGGATAGTCTTTTCTGGAAGGGAGTGTCCAGAATCATAAAGCTTGACACAAACTCATGAAACTTCTGCGACTTTTAAGCTATCCTGCTTTGCTAGGGAAACACTGAAATGGTCTAAAAAAGGAATAATAAGGTATCATGACAGGTGCACAAACAGTGCAATCACAAGAAAGGAAATTCAAGGCATGAAGATCAATAAAATGTGTAATTAGCTGGCTGTGGAGAAAATAGGAGGAGTCAAGGATGGGTATGAATTTGACCGTTAGAAACTAGGGAAAGATGGTACCTGTGATGGAATTTGGAAAGTTCAAAAGGGGAACGAATTTGATGGAACAGCAGGACATCAAGTGGAACTACCACAGGCAGATGGATAGCTATAGAACTCAGGTGGGAAAAGTCCTGGGATGCAGATAGGCACTCACTGTAGAGGGTACTGAGGATGTGGGAAAGTATAAAGGTAAAGGAAACAGTGAGTGAAACCAGATGGCAAAGACCCTGGGGGGCTCTACAGCAAAAATTTAGAGGAAGAAGTGAAGTTCAGTCACTCAGTCATGTCAGACTCTTTGCAACCCCATGCACTGCAACACGTCAGGCCTCCCTGTTCATCACCAACTCCTGGAGTTCACTCAGATTCACATCCATCAAGTCAGTGATGCCATCCAGCCATCTCATCCTCTGTCGTCCTCTTCCCCTCTTGCCCCCAACCCCTCCCAGCATCAAAGTCTTTTCCAATGAGTCAACTCTTCGCATGAGGTGGCCAAAGTACTGGAGTTGCAGCTTTAGCATCATTTCTTCCAAAGAAATCCCAGGGCTGATCTCCTTCAGAATGGACTGGTTGGATCTCCTTGCAGTCCAAGGGACTCTCAAGAGTCTTCTCCAACACCACAGTTCAAAAGCATCAATTCTCCAGCACTCAGCCTTCTTCACAGTCCAACTCTCACATCCATGCATGACCACAGGAAAAACCATACCCCTGACTAGACGGACCTTAGTTGGCAAAGTAATGTCTCTGCTTTTAAATATGCTATCTAGATTGGTCATAACTTTTCTTCCAAGGAGTAAGTGTCTTTTAATTTCATGGCTGCAGTCACCATCTACAGTGATTTTGGAGCCCCCCCAAAGTAAAGTCTGACACTGTTTCCACTGTTTCCCCATCTATTTCCCATGAAGTGATGGGACCGGATGCCATGATCTTCGTTTTCTGAATGTTGAGCTTTAAGCCAACTTTTTCACTCTCCTCGTTCACTTTCATCAAGAAGCTTTTTAGCTCCTCTTCACTTTCTGCCATAAGGGTGGTGTCATCTGCATATCTGAGGTTATTGATATTTCTCCCAGCAATCTTGACTTCAGCTTGTGTTTCTTCCAGTCCAGTATTTCTCATGATGTACTCTGCATAGAAGTTAAATAAACAGGGTGACAATATACAGCCTTGACGTACTCCTTTTCCTATTTGGAACCAGTCCGTTGTTCCATGTCCTGTTCTAACTGCTGCTTCCTGACCTACATACAGATTTCTCAAGAGGCAGGTTAGGTGGTCTGGTATTCCCATCTCTTTCAGAATTTTCCACAGTTTCTTGTGATCACACAGTCAAAGGCTCTGGCATAGTCAATAAGGCAGAAATAGATGTTTTTCTGGAACTCTCTTGCTTTTTCCATGATCCAGCGGATGTTGGCAATTTGACCTCTGGTTCCTCTGCCTTTTCTAAAACCAGCCTGAACATCTGGAAGTTCACGGTTCATGTATTGCTGAAGCCTGGCTTGGAGAATTTTGAGCATTATTTTATTAGCATGTGAGATGAGTGCGATTGTGTGGCAGTTTGAGCATTTTTGGCATTGCCTTTCTTTGAGATTGGAATGAGAACTGACCTTTTGCAGTCCTGTGGTCACTGCTGAGTTTTCCAAATATGCCGGCATATTTAGTGTAGCACTTTCATAGCATCATCTTTCAGGATATGAAATAGCTCTACTGGAATTCCATCACCTCCACTAGCTTTGTTCGTAGTGATGCTTTCTAAGGCCCACTTGACTTCACATTCCAGGATGTCTGGCTCAAGATGAGTGATTTCACCATCGTGATTATCCGGGTTGTGAAGATCTTTTTTGTACAGTTCTTCTGTGTATTCTTACCACCTCTTCTTAATATCTTCTGCTTCTGTTAGGTCAATACCATTTCTGTCCTTTAAAGTAGGTTTAAAAAGGGAAGAATCAGAAGAGGTAGTGGACCAGGTCAGTGGAGCACAGTATTAGCCAAAAGCAGAGAGGTGCAAAAGGAAGAACAATCAACGTGGCTGGATGCTGCAGACGAGTGAAGAAAATGAGGACTGAAGGGAAAAGCTATGTATTTCAGTGACTGAGAAATGGGAACATTGACCTCAGAGAGTACAGTTTCCAAGAGGAAGGTGAGAGGGGAGGAGGATATTGAACAGTAAAGAGCAAATGGGAGTGGATTTACAGTGCTCTGAGGACCACTGTAAACCAAGACGATGATGATAATAGATGAGATGTAAAATAGGAGAGAAGAGTCAGCTTTGTTCACACTCAGAAAGACCTCTGCTGCCCAGAAATGGAATGGAAATAATGAAGTAAGTGGCCTCAAGCTGAAGGCCTTCCTTTTGTTTGGCCGAAAGCAAACAAAGGAATTCAGGAGCTGGACTCATACAAGGTTTCAGGGGCTACACATCTTCTGTGCAAGGTACCTGAAATCAACGGTCGGACAGGAGTACCCCCTTGAAGGAAGCTGCTTAAGACTGCTGCTACTGCTGCTAAGTCGCTTCAGCCATGTCCGACTCTATGCGACCCCATAGACGGCAGCCCACCAGGCTCCCCCGTCCCTGGGATTCTCCAGGGAAGAACACTGGAGTGGGTTGCCATTTCCTTCTCCAGCTTAAGACTGCAGGCTTGAACAAATCGACATACTAGGGGATACGGAAGAGCCAGGCACAGTCTCACAGCCAGAATTTGACTCTGGAGAAGGAATTGGATCTATAACACTATAGAATAAGATCAAAGTCTGGCCTGGAAGCCCAAGAACTAGCTGGAGAAACCACAAAACTGCTAAACAGGGAAGGCTGTATTTAGAGGGATATATGAAGAAAGGGAAGCAGGAACGAAGGGAAGGAGGGAGGAAATTAATGCTAAGAAAGTGAGTGAAAAGTAGCAGCCATAACATAAAAATTCACACACATCCCCCCCAAAAATGGGGGAGGAGGTTATAAGACCAAAGAAAAGAAATCATAGGTTTAAATATTGAAAATATTGAAAGAGGTGTAAATATGGCAGAGTGGCTAGTGCCTGCTTTTCCTCTATCCAGCATCCATACCCTCTTCTTTTGATAAAAGCATTTCAATTTTCCTTAGAGAACCAGTCTCACCATCGACAGAATTATTGCAAATAGAAATTTTGCAAGGTGAACACTAACAAGGAAGTTCTGGGTGTTGCTGAGAGAATACAGGATGTAAGCTTGGGGCTTCTGGCAGGATCTCACCACAGGGAGATCCTGACTAGAAAAGGAACCAAGACAAAGGGCAATACAGTAGAGGGATTGAGAAAGCAAGACCAGGATTAGATGACATTGTTTTATAACCTGAATCCAGACGTATTGGCTTCTTATTAGTTAAGGGAGCTCGTAAGTTTCCCTTTTTTGGTTAATTTGAATTATGTTTCTATTATTCTTACCTGAAAGAGTCCAGACAAAACAGAAATGAAGAGACTCAGTGGTTTCTGTTTCCAGATAACATGATCAGTTACCTAGAAAATCCAAGAAAATCAGCTGAAAACTATTAGAATCAATGATGCAAGGTCAATATGTTTTTTAAAAAGTCAATAAACCAATTATTTTGAAAATAGAAAGTATGATAAGGAGGAGGAAAAAAAACAGGTTCCATTCACAATAGTAACAAAAAGGAGAAAACAGCCACCAAAAAAACTAATAAAATATGTGCCAGAACTACAAGAAAAAAGAATGAAACCTAGACAAAGGCTTGAATAGGAGGACATGAGGTTGTCAATTTAACAACTGTCCCCAAATTATCCAAAAACACATTTCCAACAGAACAAAAATTGATCAACAGTGCAATAGTAAAAGAGAAAAAGCCTGGAAGCAAGCCAATGTTTATAGGAATTTGGTATGATTACAAAGGTAGTATCCCGAAACAACAAGGGAAAGAATGGAATTTCCAATAAATGATATTAAAACAACTGGCTATTATTAGAAAGAAAAATTAAGTGATCCCCTTTTTTTTCCTTGGCCAAGCCATGCAGAATCTTAGTTCCCCAAGCAGGGACTTTGAACCCATACTCCTGCATTGGGGAGTGTGGAGCCTTAACCCCTGGACCACAGAGAAGTCCCTAAGTGACTTTTTTTTAACCTCAATTATTTATTAAAATAAACTCTAGATAGATTTGGGTGAAAAAAGCTAACCTATTATTAAACTATAAAAAGGAAATATATAGAAGACCAAATTTCTGATCTTAAGGACAGAAAAGATCTTCTGAAACGATATATAAACTGCAAAAGCCATAAAGAAAAGGGTTAAAAAGATTAAGACATTTCACTTTATCAAAACTTTAGATTTGTTCAACAAAATAAGCCATAAATGAGATTAAAATTCCAGTGACAGACTGGATGAGATCATTGTAACATACACAGCAAAGGACTTGCTCTTATAGATTCTCAAAAAAAGGCAAACAAAATCGAAAATGGACAAAAAAATATGAACAGGCAATTCACAAAAGAGTAAACATGAATGACGAACATTTGAAAAGATGCTCAGTGTCACCATTTTAGGGGGAAATGCCAATAAAAGCATGGGGGGTACCATTTACCACATTTAATTGGCAATAAGGAAGAAAGATTGATATCAAGCGTGACAAGCATATTGAAATGGAGGTGCTCTCTTAAATCTGGGAATATAAACTGCGTAAGCCTTTTGGAGAACAAACTGGGCAGCAGCTCTTCCAACTTGAGATGCATCTATCCTTTGACTCTGCAGTCTTACACCTTGGTATCTACTCTAGAGAAATACTGCATGGATGCCAGGAGAGTGCTAAGAGGCTGTTCACTGAAGACCATCTGTAGCAGTGAAAACCAGAGCAACCAAAATAATCACCAAAAGAGGGAGAGCTAAATAAGCAGCAATGTATCCGAGTTACATTTAAGAGTATACATCAGTCAGGGTTCCCAGGTGACTCAGTGGTAAAGAATCCGCCTGCCAATGCTGGAGCCACAGAAGACGTGGGTTCAATCACTGGGTTGGCAAGATCCCCAGGAGGAGGAAATGACAACCTATTCTAGTATTCTTGCCTGGAAAATTCCATGGACAGAGGAGACTGGTGGGCTATGGTCCATGGGGTCACAAACAGTCGGGCGTGACTAGATGACTGAGCAAGCACATATGCAGCAGTTAGAATTAGATCCTACTGACACAGAAAAGTCTCCAAGAAACATAGCTAAATTAAAAAAAAAAAAAAAAGCAAGTTGGAGAATAATCCACACTGTATGACACCATTCAGGTCAAAGCAAAATTCCCTCTGTCTATAAATCTCTGTTGTGTGTGTATATATACACATATATGCATATAACTATATAATACATAGAAAATAATACAGATATTTAAACATCTGAAAAGATGAAAAGATAGAGTCCAAAATGAAATGTGCCTTGGCCCGAAGTAGGAACCTGAAATGGAGGTGGGAGAAGTAGTAGAGAGAAAAATTCTTTATGTACCTGTAATGTGTGATTTTTTTTTTTAAAGATCTCTTGTAGCTTTATGAATGTAGGTTTTCACTCTGTTTAGGAAAAAAGCCTCCCCTTTCTAAAGGCCTGTGCCCCTGCGCTGCATTCCAGACTAGCTGCATTCCTGATGAAAGCCGTGACTCAGCCCAGTGTGCCCCAGGCAGGCTGGTGTGCAGCGATTCTGTGCTTCAGTCCTGGGTCAACACTCACCCAGACGGACTGTGGGCAAATCAGTTTCAGTTCCTTCATAACCGCCAACTCAGTCTGGAAGCGGTTAGCTTACAATGGGGATGAGAACCAAGGTGCAAGCAAATTGCCATTCTATAGGCTGTCTCCTCCCAGACCTCTGGTAACCAGCCAAGCTCGCCTTGGCCAAGGGGCAGTGGAGATTTCAGGGAAAATGCTTGCAGACTTTGTGCACTGCTCACAGCAAAAGGGCAAGCTGAGACAACCATGGCTGGACATTTTTTAGTGCAGTCAAGTGTTTCTGGCCCATCTGGCAGACTGACACAGTTTTTCTTACACTCTTTTTGGTAATCGTAAGGCAGACAAAATGGCTCTTCACCATGAATGAAGCCCTTGGAAAGATGATTTACAGACCACAAGGAGAGATCGAACTGGGAAGGGGAACCCAAATGCTGTGAACAGTCTCCTTAGGAGAATGCCATTAATAAGAATCCTTCTCAACTGTCAGGGGCACCCTGAAAGGAGAGGAAGTCAGCATGTATGAAACAGTCGTGTAAGTTACACAGCTTCCAGGGTACTACTAACCACATCATGCTACTTCCTAAACACTGGATTCCCTTCTCCTTTCTTTTCTTCCACCCCCAAAGAATCTAAAACAATCTTTTAACAGTTGCTAAACTAGGGGAAAGGCAAACAACTCTCGAAAAAAATAGCTCTAGATATCTTTTTCGGAGTTTGGCTAGGACTGTTGAAGTTATTTGTCAGTTTCCCTTCTTCTTGGCCGCAATGACAGCGCTTCAGGATTTCAGCCGGTTCCAAGCACTGCTCAGTAAAGATCATTCCAGAGAAGTTTCATATTCCTGAGATTCCTTGCATTTCTCTCTCTTTAATTTAGGAAATGAGATTGGAAAAGATGAAAAACCGGCCCAGATTGCACCATTTTCTATGCAAGGTTCTCCCAAAGCAAGCTGTGCCTCTCCTTCCAGCAAGAACAGAGAGAGGCAATTTCAGTTGGGAAGTGGGTGGTGGGGCCCTTGGAGCAGCAATAGGACTATTTGTCTTTTGAAAAGGCCCCAGAGGCCCAAAAGCTGTTTGAAAGCTTTTTGTAAAGGCGGAGAAGAAAAAACAAAACACCAGACTTTGGTGTGCTCAGCCATTCAAAAAGCCTGTGACTACACCATGGACTTCTTTGATTCACCAAGTGTTTTCCAGGTACTTGTGCAGTACCAGACTCTGTTCTAGTAGAGCAGCAAAGACAACCAAGTGTCTGATCCCTGGAGGGAGTTTCTGTGAGGGTGCAGATGGGGCTGATCTATGAAGAGAGCTTCTGGAAATCCTTTCCCATTTCCTCACAGCAGAGTACGTGCGGGTCCCTTTGTCCTTGGGGCTCTGGAGTCACTTCCTTCTCCTGCGTCCTGGGTTTATTATTCCCATTACCTTTCCCCTTTATAATCACTTGTCCCTTTGTAAACATCAAAGCAGGACCAGGGAGCTGAGGAAAATGAGGTCTGTGACTCATAGGAGGATGTTTTTCTCCTTTTCATTTATGCAAGTCTCTTCTCAAGACCAGCTTGCCTCCTCTTTTTCAGAGATTCCTCATTTTCAGCTCTGGTTGTCAAAATCACTCTCAACTTTTCGGTGGTTTTTCAACTCACCTACCACTCACCTGAGCCCTCAGAGTAGCCTGATGATCATTTCCTGTTTCCCTACACAGCTTTTTCGTTGTTGTTGCTTTTAATCCTTCGTTTAGATGATTCCTCCCAAATCTTCACACTCCTCACAGCTCCCTACCCACATCCCACCCCAACATCTCTGCTCACCCAGCAAGCCTCAACAGATGACAGTGCCCATTCAGAGAGAACATAGAAACCAGCAGAAAGAACTTCCTCCATCTCCAGTCACCTGCAATAGACTGAATGTTTGTGTCCCCCTAAATGCATATTTGTTCAGTCCCTTAGTCATGTCAACTCTTTGTGACCCCATAAATTGCAGAATGCCAGGCTTTCCTGTCCTTTACTATATCTCCTGGAGTTTGCTCAAATTCACGTCCATTGAGTTGGTGATGCCATCCAACCATCTCGTCCTTTTTCATCTCCTTGTGCCCTCAATCAGGTCTTTTCCAGTGTGTTGGCTCTTTACATCAGGTTGCCAAAGTATTGGAGCTTCAGTTCAGCATCAGTCCTTCCAATGAATATTCAGGGTTGATTTCCTTTAGAATTGACTCGTTTGATATTCTTGCAGTCTAAGGGACTCTCAAGAGTCTTCTCCAGCACCACAGTTCAAAGGATCAGTTCTTCAGCATTTGGCCTTCTTTATGGTCCAACTCTCACACACATACATGACTACTGGAAAAACCATAGCTTTTGACTATATGGACTTTTGTCTACAAAGTGATGTTGCAATCTAATCACCAATATGCTGGTATCAGGAGGTGGGGTCTTCAGGAGGTGATTAGATGATTAAGTCATGAGTGGAGCTGTCCTGACTGGGATTAGGGCCCTTCTAAAAGAGGCCCCAGAGATTTCTCCTCCTTTCCCCAAGTAAGAACACAGTGAGAACCAGGAAGTGGGCTTTCACCAGATATTCACATATTCACTGTCAAATTTCCTGGCATCCTGACCTTGAACTTCTTAACCTCCAGAATTGTAAGAAATAAATTTTTGTTGTTTATAATCCACCCAGTCTATGGTATTCTATTATAGCAGCCTGACCTTTCGGAACTTTTAGAAAGGGGAGGCTCTTTTCCTAAACAGAGGGAAGACCCCACATTCACAGAGCTATTAATACAAAGGCTAAGACATGAAGTTTTCTGCTCCTGCAAACATTTTTTTTCCACCCCTGCACAAAGAAAGGGTGTTCTACCATTTAATGTGAGTGCCTGCACCAGAGCTTTGAACCCACCCCATTTAACCTTCTCAGGGAAAGGACTCCAGCAGTTATTCCTTCTTCACCTTCCCCCTCCATCCCTTCCCCTCAGCCAGATTTTTGTTCCAGTCTAATGCAAAAACCCTAGCCTTTCCCTGTATGAACTAAAAGGAAATCCAGAAATCTAGCCAAGGATGAATATTAATAATAAAAATGACCAAGACAGGACCTACATAAAGATACTGTTGGGTCTTTTGAAAGAATGTTTTTCACCTTTTTTCTCATATTCTACTGTCTGACATATTTTATCTTCTCATCCTTCCACTGAAATTTTTATTTTGCCAAGCATACTTTTCATTCCCAAGATGTCTGTCCTCATATTTCTGATCATCCTTTTTATCACATCTTTGCTCTTGTTGTACCTTTTCAAATATCTGGACATATTAATTAGAGATTGTTGGGTTTTTTAAAAATAAATTTACTTCTGTTCCCTAAATTATTTCTCTGTCAGCCTTGTGGGATCCTCATCATTACTTGGCAGACACTGAGGAGCACACACATATTACTATTCCAGGCCACATTCCTGAACTCCAGATAGTATCTTTAATAGCCTAATGAACAACTCTGACTTCCTAAAGGCAACGTCTAACTGAACACATGTTTTCCTTCAAACTTGTTTTTTTCTTTTATCACACTACAAGGCACTACCGTGCCCTCAGTTACCTGAGTGAGAAACATAGGAGAAATTCTTTTTCATTTTTTTAATTGTATTTTTAATTAATTTATTTAATTGAAGGATAACTATTTAGCAATATTAGGAGTAACTTTTGACTGGCTCTATTTTTCCTCGCCTATATCCACTACATTAATTCCCAGTGATTCTATCTTTTTAATTTCACTCAATGGTATCCTAACATTTTCTGCTTTGTTGAACAAACATAGGTGGTGTCACTCCTGGCATTTCTCCATGCATTTGACTACTCTATCTCAGGGAAGGTGGAATGACCCATGATTTGTCTGGACAAATTAGTTCTGAGCCACTTTTCATCCTCTCGACTGCTAGCTATAGGGGACAAACATCCCAGTCCTCCAGGTTTTGCATTGCCCAGAAGTGTGACATGTTGGGTTCCCTGGGAGACAGATTCTGAGATAAGTATTAGTGTACAGGAGGTTTATTAGGTAGTGCTTTTGGAATCAACAGTTGGGGAAGGAAAGAGAAAGAAAGGAAAAAAAAAAAAGAGGGAAAAGAAAAGGACGGGATGGGAAGAATGAGCAGGAAGGAAAAAGAAGGGAGCAAGATTGGGCAAAGGAGAAGTGCAGCTAAGAGTGTCTCCGTAAAGGCTGTGGCCATCCCTCAGGAAGCCCCAAAGCTGGGATGACCTTTCAAAGCTGTATCAAATGGGGGTTGGGGAACCATAGCTTTGTATTCCTTACTGATCAGTCATTGAATTCCAACTACTCAAGAAGGAGACATAATTTTGGGCTACCGGGATTTTTCTGCCAAGGTCCTCAGCTGCTAGCTGAGTGTAGTAGCAGAACTCCCGGCACAGGGGAATAAGTCCTTTATTTTTGAAGAGGGATCCAGGTGGCATTCCTCAAAATTCACCTCAGAGAGGGCTGCCCTCATCTAGAGCTTCACTTAGCACCTCATTTGGCTTTCACGCTAAGCCAAGACCTCAATGGAACTTTCTTCAGCAATAAATGGCATGTTTTGGAGTCCACCTGTCAATCTTTTTATTGCTTAATTTCTTGAAGACCTAGACTGAGACAAGGGATGCTATTTAAACCTAAGACAATTCTCAGTATCCTTCCTGCCACTCGCTGAGATAAAGCCATCCTCAGTGCTCTCCTAGACTATAGCTATTTGCTGTCTGGCCACCCTATCTTGATTATCACCCCTTTCAAGTTTCTTCTCCACACTTTAGTCAAAGGGAAATTACAAAAGCACAAATCTGATCAGCTCGCCCCCTCCTTTCCTTTGCCCTCAGAGAAAAGATCTAACCTTCCTAATGAGGCTGAGAAGGCCAACAAAATTTGATTTGAATGCCTTTGTTTGGTCTGATTCTCTATACTCCATCTCTAAGCTCTGTATTTGATATTCTAGCAAGAGAGAAGTATCAATACTTTTAGTCTCCACTAGCAACCTAATGGTTTTTTGACTCTGCACTTTTAAAATATTTTTGCAGATTAGAATATATGGAACTGCTTCCCTGTCCATTTCTCTCACTTGAAAGTGAGCATCTTAGAAGTAGAGACATTTCACTGTTCTTACACTAGGCATTCAATAAATATTGAATGAAAGCATGAATATATCTGGAAAGGATTTATGGCTTATTGCATGCTTATTTATTAGCAAGGGCCACTGAACATGGAAAAATATTCAACCTTGCTATTAAAAAGGCACTCTGAAACAAGGAGGTACAATTTTTCACTTAGAAATTGACACAGCTACCATCAATAATATTTGAGGTTAGCAAGGGTATGGTGAAATGAGCACTCTGATACACTGCGAATATCAGGAAAGCATTATGACAATATATGACAAATCACAAAATCCTTAAACCATGCACCCTAATAATTGCACATCAGAAATTTATGCCATATAACCAGAGTGAGAAATAAAAATATATGTGGAAAGGTATTCATCATTACATGTTTTTCTATTATATTTGCACTCTTAAATTGTCCATATGTTCTAAATTGCATTTGCTACAATTTAAAAATCAGCAGAATATTAGTAAAATGCTGATAGGGTTAGAGTTGGGAGCCAGCCTCCAGGATGGCCCAATAATTCCTGCCCCCTGGTATTCACGCACTTGTGTTGCTCCTTCTCACATTGTTTCAGAGTTGATCTGTGTGACCAATAGAATATGGCAGAAGTGACGAGAGGT
>SJYC01050387.1:0-14467 GCA_006408675.1 Madoqua kirkii | reverse complement strand
ACTTAATTTTCAGCCTTGATGTAAAGGATAAGAACTAAGGATTTTGATGGATCCAATCATTGGTTTTATGTGTTTTGGACAGAACCTAAAATTGGTCACTCTACAGCCATCACACATTAGAACAATCAGTTCAGAGTCTGACACTGGGTTTTGATCCACCAGTTGTGAGATGTGTAGCACTTAATCTATTGCTAATAAAAGTTTAAATCCTGAAGTCTGAGCAGGATTTTCCTTGAAAGTCCCTTGGACAGCAAGGATATCAAACTAGCCAGTTCTAAAGGAAACCAACCCTGAATATTCATTGGAAGGACTGATGATGAAACGCCAATACTTTGGCCACTTGATGTGAAGAACTGACTCATCGGAAAAGACCCTGATGCTGGGAAAGACTGAAGACAGAAGGAGAAGGGGGACAACAGAGGACAAGATGGATGGCATCACCGACTCAGCAGACATGAGTTTGAGCAAATTCCGGGAGAGAGTGGAGGACAGGGAAGCCTGGCATGCTGCAGTCCAAGGGGTTGCAAAGAGTGGCACACGACTTGGCGCCTGAACAACAACAGCAGGAAGATTCAGGGCGATCCCTGGCCAGTGATGCCATTTGCTCTCGTTTACAATCAAATATGCTATTGAAAGCCAGAACTGAAGGGTTCCCATGCGCTGGGATAGTGGCTGCAGCGGGAGCCCTTCTGCAGGGCATTGCCCTGGCAGGGGCAAGGAGAGGGCTGAGACCAACCTGTGGGAGGATATGTACTGCCCTGGGTGGATGTGTGTATACACACTCGGAAACGACCACAAGCTCCCTGAGGACTACATCCTGTCTCCTGCAGCGTCTCATTCCCAAGATCTGGGCACACAGTAGGTTTCCAGTATGTTTACATGAAGTAAACAAATGAATAGAATCCTGTGGATCTTGGTGTTTATGCCTTGTCACCATTTTAGAGATAACCTTCCCCTCCCAGGAGGCCATTCCAATAGCCAAGCTTCCACGAACGCTTGAAAAATAAATTGAAAGTAGCACTAAATTCTATAATTTGTAATGCAAGCCAGGCTGACCTGGCTAGAATTTTCGTCTGTCTACGACAATGGGCTGCAACATTCATTTTTAATGTTTCTGTCGCATCTCTACCTAACTGTGTGCTAGCTCCGGCGCCCTCGTGTGTCACTTTATTGTAATATCACCCTCAGCCTTCGAACAAATGGACTGACTAGTATCTGACAAGGAAGGAAGGAAGAAAGGTGAAGTCGCTCAGTCGTGTCTGACCCCATGGACTGTAACGTACTAGGCTTCTCCATCCTTGGGATTCTCCAGGCAAGAATACTGGAGTGGATTGCCATTTCCTTCTCCAGGGGATCTTCCCAACCCAGGGATTGAACCTGGGCCTCCCGCGCTGGAGGCAGACGCTTTAACCTCTGAGCCAACCGGGAAGCCCAGTATCTGACAAACACCATGTGAAATACTTCGTTTAGTCGCTTATCTTCACTTTGGCTTTCAAAGCTCCACCAACATCCAAAAATGTCTCCAAAGGTCAAGCGACACTTTGGTCCTTCTGTTAGAAGGGGCTGTTAGCCTTTGCTGATAGAAATATACCAGAAACTAATAAGCTATTGTTTGGAGCTGGCCGAAAACTTTGCATTCGGTTCTGAAAGATGGTATGAAAAACCGAAACAAACTTTTTGGCCAACCCAATAAATCAACTCTATTTCAGTTAAAAAAAAAGAAAAAGGAAAAAAAAACACCCATATTTGAGCTGAAAGTCAAGCTTCTTTGGTGGGGCCCAGCACTGGGATGAAAAGAATGAAAACAGATCTTCATTGTGGGCGGCACTCCCGTGTTTTATGACTTTATTTCCTAAGTCATTGCTGTGCTTAGCCACTCCGTCACGTCCAACCCTTTGTGACCCCACCAGGTTCCTCTGTCCACAGGATTCTCCAGGCAAGAATATTGGAGTGGGTTGCCATTCCCTTCTCCAGAGAATCTTCCCTACCCAGGGATCGAACTTGTCTCCTGCATTTCAGGCAGATTCTTTACCATCTGAGCCACCAGGGAAGCCCCTTAAGTCACTGCACCATAAGCCTTATTCACTCAGGAACTGGAGACGCACCCAGTTCTCTCCTAGGTCAGAGTAACAGCCGCCATAAGCCCGGACATGATGCAGCTGCCGACAGCTTTGAGACTGGTCAGCTGAGAAGGCCAGAACCCTGGAACACGCCCAGGCTGACACACCACAACCTCCCTGTAGTCAGGTTTGGAAGGATCTCTGATGCCCAATAGTTCTTCTGATGGAAAAAGAAAGTGAATCCCACGGGGTTTGGTACTGGCTGGTACAATCCAATTTGGACCCATTGAGTAGTTTATGGTTCTTTCTCCAAGAGGAACTCCAATCACAGAATTGCTGTAAATTGTATTGGAGAAGGATGGGAAGGAGGCCAGAAGTCAGGTCTTTAGCAGCCCAGGATGCGTGCTGACTTCTAATCCATTTTGAGAAGAATAGTTCTGACTGTAGCCCACCAGGCACCTCTGTTCATGGGATTCTCCAGGCAAGAATACTGGAGTGGGTTGCCATTCCCTTCTCCATGGGATCTTCCTGACCCAGGGATCGAACCCTGGTGTCCCGAAATGCAGGCAAATTCTTTACTATCTGAGCCACCAGGGAAGCCCCAGTTTCAGAGCATGGAATCTTAAATGCCTAGTATGATTTCTGGGGCAGACGTGGGGGCAATTTTTGCTCAGCATTGCTATCATACAGATTGCTAACAAAGCCAGCGATTTTGAGTTTTATCTTGCTGCAGACTGTCACATGACCCAGACAGAAACTCTGTGGCTCGACCACCAACAGTGTGCCTACCAATGGCTGGCCATCAGTACTCAAAAAAGACAGCAAAGATGGGGGTGTGCTGGGTACCATCCATCCACCAATGATAAAACAACTCAGCAGACCATTTGCTTTGGGTCGTCCTGAAACCATCTTTCTGTGAGCAAGTTGGCAAGTGCCAACTGCATTTTTATAGAATGCGGGCTTTGTCTGATTTTGTTTGTTATGCAACTGAGCGAGTTCAATTATGCTGAATTCTGACTCTCACCCAAGGCCCAAATCCCAAGCTCTCCTCAGGCCTCTGAGAGCCTCCAAGAGGCCTGGGAAGATTCCACACTTGGATCTGTTGTTCACTTGCTGTCAGACTGAGTTAATACACTGGGGATCAATGGCTTTCACTTCAAGTTAACATTTGGAAGGAGCCGTCCTCTGCTCAAATACACCACCAAACAATAGCCTAGATTAGTGGTTACTATGATTTCAAATCTCAAGACAAACAACTCAGCTGACATTCCCTACCCCCGGCTTCCCCTACCTCAGCTTCATTTGACATTTACAAGGACTAATGGATGAGGCTGGCTCTACAACCAAGGGCGTCGCCTTCAAACCTGAAGGGCATCTGTAAGCCCAGCCCGAGTACCGCTGCTGGAATCTGGGTCTTGTCCAGGGCCTTAGCTCCTGGGACCTCTGGGAAAGATGAGGACAAATCAGGGGAATTCAGCAACACAGCAAGTTCCTGTATTCTTGGGCTGAAGTCCAAGTGCAGCTGTCAGAACCATGAACGAGAGTGGACACTGACCTAGGTCACCACTGTGAACTAGGTTTGTTCTTCTCACCCCGGCATGGACCACGTGGCCTGCCCCAGCCTTGCCAGCTTGTCCTTGGGAGCAGGCATCACTGGGACCACAAGAGGGCACCAAAAGCCAGCGATGCTGGTGCAAGACACAGCTGTCTGCCAAGAAGTCAAGTGAAATAAATATATATAAAAAGAGTCAGCACAGACCAAAACCCTGAGCACTGAGTTCAAGGCAGCAGGATGAAGGAAGAAGTCCAAGAAGCTATCAATGAGAACACAGTTTCTACTTTATGTAATGTCGAGATGAGGAAGATTGCTGGTAATTATCTGTCTAAAACAGAATCTTAACATTGTATGTGCACTGGACCCCTTTGGTAGTCTAATGCAGCTATGGAAGTCATATGTTTAACTGCATAAAAGGAAATGCATAGGATTACAAAGGAAATCAATTATGTTGCAAATGCAGTTATCAGTTCAGTTCAGTTCAGTCACTCAGTTGTGTCCAACTCTTTGTGACCCCATGAATCACAGCACGCCAGGCCTCCCTGTTCATCACCAACTCCTGGAGTTCACTCAGACTCACATCCATCAAGTCCATGATGCCATCCAGCCATCTTATCCTCGGTCGTCCCCTTCCCCTCCTGCCCCCAATCCCTCCCAGCATCAGAGTCTTTTCCAGTGAGTCAACTCTTCGCATCAGGTGGCCAAAGTACTGGAGTTTCAGCTTTAGCATCATTCCTTCCAAAGAAATCCCAGGGCTGATCTCCTTCAGAATGGACTGTTTGGATTTCCTTGCAGTCCAAGGGACTCTCAAGAGTCTTCTCCAACACCACAGTTCAAAAGATCAATTCTTCAGCGTTCAGCTTTCTTCACAGTCCAAATCTCACATCCATACATGACCACAGGAAAAACCATAGCCTTGACTAGATGGACCTTTGTTGGCAAAGTAATGTCTCTGCTTTTGAATATGCTGTCTAGGTTGGCCATAACTTTCCTTCCAAGGAGTAAGCGTCTTTTAATTTCATGGCTGCAGTCATCATCTGCAGTGATTTTGGAGCCCAAAAAAGATAAAGTCTGTCACTGTTTCCACTGTTTCCCCATCTATTTCCCATGAAGTGATGGGACCGGATGCCATGATCTTCGTTTTCTGAATGTTGAGCTTTAAGCCAACTTTTTCGCTCTCCTCTTTCACTTTCATCAAGAAGCATTTTAGCTCCTCTTCACTTTCTGCCATAAGGGTGGTGTCATCTGCAAATCTGAGGTTATTGATATTTCTCCCGGCAGTCTTGATTCCAGCTTGTGTTTCCTCCAGTCCAGCGTTTCTCATGATGTACTCTGCATAGAAGTTAAATAAGCAGGGTGACAATGCAGTTATCAAATTATGAAAAACTATGATATGGCAGTTCATATGTGTCTTCATTAGCAACTCAAGGAACAAAATGGGAGACCTCTGCCTGGAATTTTGAAGTAGTGATCTGCGTATAGGATATTTCTGAGATATCAGGAAGGAACTTCAATGTGATGTGAAAATGCCTCATTTCTCTGGACAGCCGAAAAATCACCGGGTCTGCTGACATGGTGCAGTGTTTTCACCGCATTCATAATGAAAGGGAAAGCTCAATTTTAGTTTGAAGCTACAAAAATTAAAAAGCAAATTTTTCCCCCACCCAATTTCATGGATCCTCTGAATTTTCTCCATAGACCTCAAGAGGCCCATGAAGGCCTCTGCAGAATCAGAGGCAGAGAGTCCATAGGGAGTGGGAACCTCCAAAGGGGACCCAGGGTCTCCTCTGCCCTCCTGCATCCACAGACCCCTGCTCACTCCCAGGGTGACCTGTGTGACTTTCACTGATGAGGTTGTCTTTTCTCCCTGAACGGTTCCTGGTCCCTGTGGTGGGGCTTATGAAGGATTTAGTGCACGGTCAGGAGGCTAAACCACTGGGACAGTCCTGGCAGCCACCTGAAGGGCTTGCTGTCAGCACCCACCCTGGCAGCAGCAAGATGAAACCTCGGCGTGCTTGCCAGGCTCGGGTCTGACTAACAGCATTTGGGAAGGGCACGTGCCAGGGAAGCTTGCAGGAGACAGGCAGCGCTCCCTGAGGCCAAGGAACCTCCTTGAGAGGCGGGGTGGGGGGGCTGCTCACTGCATCCCCTCAAGGCCATCAGCTGAATCCACATGGCAGCCTGGCCACTTCCCCCAGCAGAGGAGTCAGTGTTAAACAGAAAGCTACCTGCTAAGTGCTGAACTGAGGTGTGGCTAAGCCATGCTCTACCAAGCACTTCCTGTGGGTAGCGATGGACACCTCCGTGCAAAGCATCTTGGTAATCGTCACACCTCCACTCTGGGCATTTTGCAGGTGGGAGCCAGGAGTTCTGGGTTCCAGCCTGCTTTGGGATTTGGGCAGGTTCCTTTCTCTCTTGAGCCTCCGTTTCTGCATCTAAAGTGAAAGGCCAGTGTGAGTTTGATGTGTGAAGCAGGGCACCCAAAGCCGATGCTCTGGGACACCTGGAGGGATAGGGTGGGGAGGGAGGTGGAAGGGAGGTTCAGGATGGGGGGGGACACATGGACCCCTACAGCTAGTTCATATTGATGTATGGCAAAAAAAAAATCTCAATATTGTAGTTATCCTCCAATTAAAATAAAACATAAATTTATTTATGTATTAAATAAATTAATAAATAATAAAATAAAATGAAAGGCTGCCACAATGAACCTCGAGCCCCTTTCAGCTGCTACCTGCTACAAACAGTGGTATGTTCCCAGTCCCAGCCAGCAGCTGCGGTTCTGCCCCCATCCTTCCTGACCTTCAAAGAAAACCGCTCAGACACAGTTTCCACACATGAAAAGCAGTGCCCACTGTGGGCAGACTTGTTCCTCATTAAAGGCAGGTCGGGCCCTTCCCGCAGGAGCCCAAGCCCGGCGAGTTTCATTTTTATTTCTTTATTTTTGATCTCAATAGGTTTTGTTTTTGTTTCATTTTGTTTATTTGTTGGCCATGGTACACAGCTTGTGGGATCCTAGTCAGGGAATTCTGCAGGCAAGTTTTAATAAATGCCTTGGACCCAAGATGAAATCTCCAATCTGAGACCTCCATGAAGACACCTGGGTGCTTCCTGGTTGCTCCAGTGGCTAAGACTCCACACTTCCAAGGCAAGGAGTGTGGATTTGATTCCCTGGTTGGTGAAATAAGATCCCACGTGCCACAAGGTGTGGCAAAGATGTCAAAAAAGGAAGAAAGAATCCTGGGGCCGGCTGTTGACCCTGGCTGCCCATCCGTTCAGAAGCAGAGTGAATTCCCAGACTTCACATGAGTGTCCAGAAGGGGTCAGCGGAGTGAGGGACCTGGTTCTCTCCCCACCATGACAGGCAGTGGCTGGGAATGAAACCTCAGGGACACAGCAGGGAGGTGGCCCCACGGCAGGCAAGTCCCGGAGACACGGCCATGCTGTGCTTGTGACCGCCAGTGGCTGCCTCCAGCCGACAACATGCCCAGCTTCCCTGGCAAACATCACCCAGCAGTGAGCAGCCTGCCCAAGGCTCCACCACAAATCCCTGGGCTTTTACCCAGCCAGGCACATCTCCCTGACGCCAGGGAGCTTTTTCAGAAATCTTACTGCGATGCCCGAAGTCAAAGGAGCCGGACAAACTCCCAGCAGGCTTGGTTTACACAGCACAGTGATCTGTCCAGAAGGGCTGGACCCCCAGGCTCAGGGGCAGGCTGAGTGCTCATAACAGACCCAGCGGTGGGCAGGGGAGAGGCTGGTGGTCCCATTTTCCAGAGGAGGAAACAAGCTCAGAGAGGCTCGCTGCTTGTCCTGGGTTGCACAGCTAGGAAGGGGCCAGAGCTCAGGTCTCCTTCCTCCTGTGACAGTGTTCTCCCCACCGCAGGAAAATATAAGATAATCCACATTTTCAAGTCAGTTTGCTCCCATGGACCAGTCCCTACCTTGTATGCAGGGAGGCCCACATCCTCCCAGACCCCTCCTAGGGAGAAGCTGCCCCCCAGGAGGAAGGCCACCGTGTCCTTCAGCTGCTCCGAGGACTCCTCCAGCGAGGGCAGGCTACCCGTGTACACGCTGAACCCACACTCCCCAAACTGGGGACAGCCTGTCCTGGGGACACAAAGGAAAGCTCGTAGGTTCCCAGACTCAATATGGACTCTGAAAAAGCATTTTTAAAAATTTATCAGATGAAAGCTTTAAAAAAAATTGTGGCAATATGTGTATGTGTGTATATATACATATATATATATCATAAAATTCGCCATTTTAACCATTTTATACAATTCTGTAGCATTAATTACATTCACAAAATTGTGCAACTGTCATCACCATTCATCTCCAAAGCTGTTTCATCATCCCAGACAGAAACTCTGTGCTTAAACAGGAACTCTCCAGTTGCACCACCCTCCCTGGCTCCTGGTAACCTCAGTTCTACTTTCTGTCTATGAATTTGCCTCTTCCTGGAACCTCATGGAAGCGGAATCACACAATACTGGATAATGCATTTTTAAAAAGAGCTGGGCCAAGAGAAGAGGACATCCAGGTCTGAAATTTCAGGTACCAGCATCGAGGCGGGGAGCACAGCGTTGAGCAGAGGGCCTTGTTAGTATCTTTCAAATCTTGCCAGATTGGAAACTATTAAATCAGCGTGAAGCTAATGTTTCTCCTGTCTCCCCTGTATTATATTTCCTAAAACCTGGACCAGAAATCAGCCAAACCAGCAAGAAAAAAACAACGGTGCTTTCTCTGCCATGGAGGCAGGACCCATAGACCACAGGGGTGAGGAAGCTCTCAGTGCCAGCAGGGGAAAGACCTTCTCTTTCTCAGAAAAACTCTGCAGGGTTGAAAGTCTTTGGTTACAAGCCTATTCTTCATTCACTCCAAAACCATTATGCTGAGTCATCCCACCTTGCCCAACACAGGTCAGATGACAACTGTAGGGACAGACAGGACACCAGCCAGCCTTTCAGGAACTTGAAATCCTACATCGGCAGTTGAGATGCCACTGAAATCAGATGCTTGCAATACAGAGCAGCGAGTGCCAACTGCCTAGATAGAGAATGACTCAGAGAAGGGAGAAATCCATTCTCGCCCATAAATGGATGGGATTCTGAAGGATGAATAGGAGTTCACCAGTTGGAGGAGAAAGAAAGCACATCCTAAGCAAAGGAAGCAGCGTGTAAACAGCATGGAGGCACTGAGACCCCAGGAGCCCCTGAGACGGCAGTGTGGGAGGGACGAGTCAAGCAGCTGACGTTGGCTTATGTGGGGGCTCTGAAGGCCCCTCCGACTCCTGGAATCCACAAATGATAACAGAAGAATGCTTCTGGGGGCTTCTCTATGGGGAGAGCATTAGGTATGACTGGAGTGTCCGGGTGGGGCAAGCATTGGACCAGGGCGTGGTCACTACTGGCCTGATACCAGGTAAAGGACGAAGTCACGAGAAGGATGTGAGCCTGAGCCGGGGGGCCTGGAGAAACACCTCCCCGGAGCACTACCGTGCAAGCAGTCAGTGGGGCCGTTTATTCCAGAGGTTGTATTTTAAAAGGCTGGGAGAGGACTTCCCTGGTGGCTCCGAGGTAAAGAATCTGCCTGCCAATGCAGGAGACACGGGTTCCTCCCTGGTCTGGGAAGATCCTACGTGCCACAGAGCAGCTAAGCCCCTGTATCACAACTGTTCAGCCTGCGCCCTAGAGCCCGGGAGCCACACTCCTGGAGCCAGTGCTCGACAAACAAGAAAAGCTTCTGCAAGGAGACGCCCTCACACTGCAACTGGAGCAGCCCTGCCCGCGCTCCACAACTAGACGAGATGCCCCAGCAGCACAGCCAAAAATAAGCAGACAGCTATTCTGTTAGGCTGGGAGAGCGTTCATGACAATATTAACAGTGTTTATCTCTAGGAGTTGGGAATGTGCTTGGCCTCTCAGTCCCGGCAACACCAATAAAGGCTTGCCTGAAGTTCCTGACCTGGCAGAGGACAGGGGTCGGAGTGGGAACATGGGGATGGGAGCTCCTTCCTGCGCAAGTCATGAGTGAGGCTCCATGCCGGGAACCACGCGGTCCCCAAGGCAGGACAGAGCGATCCCTGGTGACAGACGCACCTGCTGCAGCATCTGGCCACTCCCAAGCTTTAACCCCAAAACTCAGCTGTTTTACCTGGTGCCTGGAGCAGTGGCCAGAGTGGGCAGTGTCCATTTGTCTCGCTCACTATGGCCCAGCAGCAGCAAAGGGACACTGTTGGCCTGGCATGAGTGCCAAGACATGTCTGACTCTTTGCAATCCCATAGACTGTAGCCTGCCAGGCTCCTCTGTCCATGGGATTCTCCAGGCAAGAATACTGGAGTGGGTTGCCATGCCCTCCTCCAGGGGAGCTTCCCAACCTAGGGATCGAACCCATGTCTCTTATGTCTCCTGCATTGGCAGGTGGGTTCTTTACCACTAGTACCACCTGAAAAGCCTGGCAGGACTTTTCAGAGGCCAGAGCAAGGGACCTGGGTGGGACCACCAAACGGGCTGGCTAGAGCCCTGGGTTTGCTGTGAATGCGGTCTATTCCTTCTTGTAGAGCCTTTATAATTCAACTTTCTATTGAAGCATAACACACAGAAAAATGTACCTACATGTACAGCTTAATGAACTTTCATGAGATGAACAGACCCATGGAACCAGCATCCTGGTCAAAACACAGAGTGTTACCAGCATCCCAGGATCCTGGCCCCCATGCCCCTTCCAGTCAGCCCCCTGCACACCCCTCATAAGGGCGACCAGTATCCTGCCTTCTAACACCACAGATCACGTTTGCCTGTTCTTCATACGTGTTCTTCCTGTGACTCATACAGTATGTGTCTTTTGAGGCTGCCTTTCTTTGCTCACCAATAACAGGTTCATTCTCGCTGATGTGTGGTACACTCCTTGTTCAGTCGCTCAGTCGTGTCCGACTCTTTGCAACCCCATCGACTGCAGCACACCAGGCTTCCCTGTCCTTCACTGTCTCCCGGAGTTTGCTCAAACTCATGTCCGTGGAGTCGGTGATGTCATCCAACTATCTCATCCCCTATCATCCCCTTCTCTGTTGTTACCTTCAGTCTTTCCCATCATGACAGTCTTTTCCAATGAGTCAGCCCTTTGCATCAGGTAGCCAAAGTACTGAAGCTTCAGCTTCAGCATCAGCATCAGCTCTTCCAGTGAATATTCAGGGTTGATTTTCTTTAGGTACACTCATTACCGTACTGCTTTTATCCCAAACTGTTGCTAATGGACATTGGAACCCTTCCTGGGGTAGGGCTGTTACCAATGGTGCCACCAAGAACATTTTAGTGCATTCGTTTTGGGCATACACATGCCCAGTGCTGTTTGGCACACACCTACAATTGTAGGAAATACACTTGCTCAGCTTTAGTGAAAAGTGAAAGTGAAGTCGCTCAGTCATGTCCGACTCTTTGCAACCCTGTGGACTGTAGCATACCAGGCTCCTCTGTCCAAGGGATTTTCCAGGCAAGAGTACTGGAGTGGGTTGCCATTTCCTTCTCCAGGGGATCTTCCTGACCCAGGGATCAAACCCAGGTCTCCTGCATTGCAGGCAGACAATTTACTGTCTGACCCAATACTGCTAGGCAGGTTCCAAAGTGGTTGTGATATTGACCAGTGTTCTTGGCCTTTCCCAGTCAACAGAAATTAATAAGAGGCCAGGCCAAGACACTCAGGCAAGGCTTCACTGGTGTTCTGTGGTTGCTGCTGCTGCTGCTGCTAAGTCGCTTCAGTTGTGTCCGACTCTGTGCAACCCCATAGACGGCAGCCCACCAGGTTCTGCCGGCCCTGGGATTCTCCAGGCAAGAACACTGGAGTGGCTGTGCAGTCCCTTGGATTCTCCAGGCAAGAACACTGGAGTGGGTTGCCATTTTCTTCTCCAATGCGTGAAAGTGAAAAGTCAAAGTGAAGTCGCTCAGTCGTGTCCAACTCTTAGCGACCCCATGGACTGCAGCTACCAGGCTCCTCTGTCTTGGGATTTTCCAGGCAAGAGTACTGGAGTGGGGTGCTACTGCCTTTTCCTGTGGTTGCAAGAGGGAGCAAAACCAAGTAACAGGTCCCTTGGCTCACTCCCTGAGGCTGGGTGAGCTGGTTACTTATATGGGGTGAGAGTAGGGGTGTGTTCAGGGGTCGGGCAGGACAGTGGCTTCGGTGTTTTGCCCACCTTTTTATGGTGCTGAGTGCAGGAGGCATGTGCAGTACCCTGCTTTTGCTCCCGACACACAATTTTTGCTCCCAGCTCTTTAGAAGTGGCAGTTGGGTGTTTTGGTCTTTTTTGTACTGTTTGCCCAGAATTTACCCAGTTGCGCATGCATGCAGCTGTTTTTAGTCCCATGTAGTTTCTTTGCATATTGTTGCTTGAGGAGATATTTGTCCGGGTGCAAGCAGTCCAGCACTACAGCACCGGGTCCCAGGCCCCACCCTGTCTGTTTCACAGACTGACATACCCACCAGGAGCTCTTGGTTGCTCCGTATCCTCTTCAACACTTGGTACTGCCTGCCTTTTTCATTCCAGCCTTTCCAGGGGCATTAAAGGGGGGTTTTAATTTGCATTGCCCCGATGAGTAATGCAAATGAGTGCCTTTTTGTATGTTTTATTGCCCATTTGGGCATCCTTTTTGGGAAAGAGATGGTTCACATTTTTTGTATGAGCAGGTTCTTAACTGAGCAGGTTCAAGGAATCCTTGACTCCCTCCAAAGAGATGGTTTTAGAGGAAGATCACCCCGCCATGCCTACCACTTGCAGGCCCCATTCTCCTCTGGGGGCAACCAGCCTGTCTCTGGAATGGGAAGTCCTTAGGTTCTAGAGGCAAACAAACCACGTTTGAATCCCAGTTCTGCCTCCGACCAGTGCTATGACCCCGGGCTTGCTTTTGCCATGGATTAGATGATAGTGATCATACATACCTCAAAGAGAACTCTGTGAGTCCTTTCCTATATGTGAATTACCCAACACATGGGTGCTCAGGAAGTAGGGGTTGGAGTTACATTCATCCAGTGAATCTTGTGAGGACATTTAAAATTATTGTACAAGGATTTCCCTGAGGATCCAGTGGTTCCAATAAAGGGGGTGCAAGTTTGATCCCCGCTCAGGGAACTAAGATCCCACATGCCACAGGGCATGGCCGACAAGATAAAATAAGATTATGGTAAAGAATCAATATTTAATGATATTAAAAGATGTTTGGGATGTATCATTAAAGGAACATTCAGTTCAGTTCAGTTGCTCAGTCGTGTCCAACTCTTTGTGACCCCATGAATCGCAGCACGCCAGGCCTCCTTGTTCATTACCATCTCTCGGAGTTCACTCAGACTCACATCCATCGAGTCCGTGATGCCATCCAGCCATCTCATCCTCAGTTGTCCCCTCCTCCTCCTGCCCCCAATCCCTCCCAGCACCAGAGTCTTTTCCAGTGAGTCAACTCTTCGCATGAGGTGGTCAAAGTACTGGAGTTTCAGCTTCAGCATCATTCCTTCCAAAGAAATCCCAGGGCTGATCTCCTTCAGAATGGACTGGCTGGATCTCCTTATTACTAGGTAAGAAAATAGTATTCTCAGCATATTCTCCTTTTTAAAGAAGATAAGAGAAAGAACTAGAAGGATATCAATTTTACTGCTATATAGTTGCTCACAATAGTCTCTTATAACCTTTATCTTTCTGTATTGTCTGTTGTAACCTCTCCTTTTTCATCTCTAATTTTGTTGATTTGATTCTTCTTTTTTTCTTGAGGAGTCTGGCTAAAGGTCTGTCAATTTCGCTTGTCTTCTCAAAGAACTAGCACTTAGTTTTATTAATCTTACTATTGTTCCTTTCATTTCTTTTTCATCTGTTTCAGCTCAGATCTTTATGATTTCTTTCCTTCTACTAATTTTTGTTGTTGTTGTTGTTATTATTATTATTCTTTTTCCAGCTGTTTTAGGTGTAAAGTAAGGTTGTCAGTTCGACGCTTTTCTTGTTTCTTGAGATAGGATTGTACTGCTATAAACTTCCCTCTTAGAACCGCTTTTGCTACATCCCATAGGTTTTGAGTTGTCGTGTTTTCATTGTCATTTGCTTCTAGAAAATTTTTCACTTTCCTTTTGGTTTCTTCAGTAACCTGTTGGTTACTTAGAAATGTATTGTTTAATCTCCACGTGCTTGTGTTTCTTACAGTTTCTTTTTTCCCTTGTAATTGATAGCTAGTCTCATAGCATTGCGGTTGGAGAAGATGCTTGATATGATTTCAATTTTCTTAAATTTACTGAGGTTTGATTTGTGACCCAAGATGTGATTTATCCTGGAAAATGTTCCATGTGCACTTGAGAAGAAGGTGTATTCTTCTGCATTTGGATGGAATGTCCTGAAGATATCAATGAGATCCATCTTGTCTAATGTATCATTTAAGACATTCCTTATTTTCTGTTTTGATGATCTGTCCATTGGTGTGAGTGGGGTGTTAAAGTCCCCTACTATTACTGTGTTACTGTCAGTTTCTCCTTTTATGTTTGTTAGTGTTTGTCTTACGTATTGAGGTGCTCCTATGTTGGGTGCATAGATATTTATAATTGTTATGTCTTCCTCTTGGATTGATCCCTTGATCATTATGAAGTGTCCTTCCTTATCTCTTATAATCTTCTTTAAGGTCTATTTTGTCTAATATGAGGATTGCTACTCCAGCTTTCTTTTGCTTCCCATTTGAATGGAATATATTTTTCCATCCTCTCACTTTCAGGCTATATGTGTCTTTAGGTCTGAAGTGGGTTTCTTGTAGACAGCAAATATATGGGTCTTGTTTTAGTATCCATTCAGCTAGTCTGTGTCTTTTGGTTGGAGCATTTAATCCACTT
>SJYC01050384.1:0-14497 GCA_006408675.1 Madoqua kirkii | reverse complement strand
TTTTTTTTTTTTTTTTACAGCACGTGTTTTAATAGCTGCAGGAACAACATGCTGTGAGGGCATAGAGGAGAGAACAGTAGGTCCCCATGGGCTGGGGTCAGGGTGCTGGGAGGGTCAGGTAAGGTTGGTTTTCACACCTTAGTTGAAGGTACAGGGGCTTAAAGCAGCTTCTTTGGCAGGCCAAACCTGTGTTTACCTGCTGGACTGAGAGAACCCACCTGGGCCTGGCAGGCCTGGCAAGCCTAACCTTTACCCAAACAGCCAAGGCACCAGCTAAGGCCCTGATGTCTGTGGTTCCCTGAGGTCCCTGTAGGGGGCAAGGGGTTAGCACCTCAAGTCAGACACTCAGCAAAGTGACCTCTTATAAGGGAGACCATTCAATAGTCACGTGGGAACAGTGGCTGGACCCCAGTGATAACCAACTTCACTTCACATCTGAAGGGTGAATGGAGTTTATCCAAGCCCAATCGAAGGAGATACCCACAAGTATCTGTTAGCCATCACCCCCCCATCATTGTTCTATAAGGCAGCAGGTGCAAGCTTAATGTTGTTTTGCAAATAAATTATTACCAGGAGACCCAAATCTAAGGGTAATTGCCTTTCCTTTATTTATTTATCGTTTTAATATAAAATTCAGATGATCTGGGTAATTCTTATAATAACATTACTTTCCTAGCCTGGAGATGGATGAGTGTAGTTAGAAACTCTGCCCTGTACAATGCATGCCGGGGGAGTGCCAGGCACTTGAATGTCACAGGCCAAGCATGCTAAGAGGGAAAGAAGGCCAAGAACCACACCCTGCAGGTTCATTCCTTTGAGGCAGGGGCCAAACAGAGCATGAAGTATGTGCTCATTGACTCCTGCCAAAGAGATGCCCTCAATATACCATCCAGAGACTGTCCAGTCATAAAATAAATTACAGCAACTACAACCACATAGAGGAGACCACTGTGGGCCAGGCACTGTGCTAGGCCATTTATCCTCGTTGGTTTATAACCATTGGCGCTGCTTCACAAAGAAGACAATCCCACTATAAACAAGGAAACTGGAGGCCAGAGAAATCGAAGAAGTTACTGAAAGTCACATAAGGAGGAAATGCCAGAGCACAAATTAGTGTCTCTGTCAAGTCTAAGTTCACGCTTACTTGATCGATATCTACTTATCTATATCTATGTATCTAAGTGTCCATCCCACCTCCCATCCATCCATTCATCCACCTATCCATCATCTATCCTGTGGTGTTAATAGGAAACACATCCTCAGAGTCTCAGGAACAGCAATGATCTTCTCCTTCTTCCCTACAAGGTGACTCTGGGCCCAGAGTTCAAACATGTTTCTGTGGAACGATCCCTGAACTCAGGCTTCTCAGGACCTCCGGTGAACTCACTGCTCAGTGGCGCAGGTGCTGTGTTGTCTAGCAAGGTCTTTCTCTAGAAGTGAGGTAGGATGGGATCCAACCAGTGAGCCTTGGTCAGACTTCAAGAAGCCCCTTTCTGTGGCTTTCTGTGAGATCTCTCTTTTCTCTTTAATGGATAACAAACCATAAAATCCACAAATATCATTCCCCAGAGTGGAATATATGGAATCAGGGGGATGGACAATCAATTCCTAGCAGAAACTGACATACTCAAAGCCCCAATGTAAATATATCTCATCCATGCCTGTCACAGATGACTGAAATTCTACTGTTAGAAAGTAATTCCTCTGCTTTACCCAAGCAATCCAATTCTGCAAATATAACCTTCAGATGTGTTTAAAAAGTGGAAGGGATAATAACAGCAAGTGGCAGCACTATTTGTAGTAAAAAACAATTTAGAAACAACAAATAGAAGATGATTAAATACATGGAGGACTGGTTAAACAGAGGAATAGCTAAATTCTATTACATCTCTGCTATCTGTCCATACCATACATAGATAATATGTAACTTAATAATTTAAAGAATGAGCCTACTCTATACACCTCAAATGAAACAATCTCCCAAAGGTATAAAATGAACAAGGCAAGACGAAGAAGTCCATGTTGAATGACACCCACACAATCGATCAGTTCAAATGCACGGAGACCAGCTCTGGAAGGATGGAGAAGTTTGGTATCAGTGGTGGCTGCAGGGAGGGAAATTGGGTGGATGGGGGCCTGAGCAGGAATAGTGGCTGCCACACTGTTTTGTGTGAATGGCACCCTCTGGAGTTGTGCCATGAGACGGTCCTGGTGGAAAAAGGACTCTGCAACCTTAACTAGCACAACACGTAAATATTACCTAATAAAAAATGAAATTTAAATTTAAACTTATGCTTGGAAGGTACTCAGGTCATAATGATAAAATAAGTTATTCCTTATACTTCTGAGGATTCACTTATTTTTTTCATTCATTCAGGAAATATTGATTTAGCCCCGACCATGTCAGTATGCTGAGTACACAGAGGTGAGTAAAAGAGACCTTACTCCTGTGTGAAAGGCATGTATGCCTGGGAGTGTGAATATCAGCAGCTATCACTCACTGAGCGCCTGCTGGGAGCCCAGGGTCCGTGCAACAGGCATTGTGGTCCAGAGCTCAGTTTCAGGGCTGGCAGATGCTAAGCCTGCCTCTCCACTTAAGAGGGGATCTTTAACCTCTGTGCCTATTTTCTCATCTATAAACAGGGACTAACAACAGTTTGTTCCTCACTGTGTTGTGGTAAGGATGAAATTAGCTGACACTTGTGAGCTTCTAAGGACAGTTCCTGGCTGGGCTCACTGTGCAAGTATCATGCGTATTTATTGCTCCTCGCCCAGCCCAGCATGCTACAGATACAGCATGAATGAGGCAGCCACAGCCCACACGCACAGAGGGTTTACCATCCCTGGAGGCAGACATTAAACACATCGTTACCATTGTGTTTGTCTCCAAGGGAGAGACAGAAAAATAAATAGGTACCTACCACCGCGGAGCACTCCTGGGCCATAAGGACTGCAGGTGGAGGAGGAAAAATGGCTGAGCCTAAAGGGAGAGTCGGGGTTTGACCAGCAGAAGGGTGGGGAGGAAGGGTGTTCTAGGCCAGGGCACAGCTCGAGCCAAGGCAGGGAAGCACGTGGAGGGAGCTAGCTTCTGGTGCTGTTGGAGTGTATGATGCAAGGGAGGAGGTGCTGGGAGCAGGGGCTGGAAAGGTAAGCATTATTACCTAATAAAAAATGAAATTTAAATTTAAACTTATGCTTGGAAGGTACTCAGGTCATAATGATAAAATAAGTTATTCCTTATACTTCTGAGGATTCACTTATTTTTTTCATTCATTCAGGAAATATTGATTTAGCCCCGACCATGTCAGTATGCTGAGTACACAGAGGTGAGTAAAAGAGACCTTACTCCTGTGTGAAAGGCATGTATGCCTGGGAGTGTGAATATCAGCAGCTATCACTCACTGAGCGCCTGCTGGGAGCCCAGGGTCCGTGCAACAGGCATTGTGGTCCAGAGCTCAGTTTCAGGGCTGGCAGATGCTAAGCCTGCCTCTCCACTTAAGAGGGGATCTTTAACCTCTGTGCCTATTTTCTCATCTATAAACAGGGACTAACAACAGTTTGTTCCTCACTGTGTTGTGGTAAGGATGAAATTAGCTGACACTTGTGAGCTTCTAAGGACAGTTCCTGGCTGGGCTCACTGTGCAAGTATCATGCGTATTTATTGCTCCTCGCCCAGCCCAGCATGCTACAGATACAGCATGAATGAGGCAGCCACAGCCCACACGCACAGAGGGTTTACCATCCCTGGAGGCAGACATTAAACACATCGTTACCATTGTGTTTGTCTCCAAGGGAGAGACAGAAAAATAAATAGGTACCTATCACCGCGGAGCACTCCTGGGCCATAAGGACTGCAGGTGGAGGAGGAAAAATGGCTGAGCCTAAAGGGAGAGTCGGGGTTTGACCAGCAGAAGGGTGGGGAGGAAGGGTGTTCTAGGCCAGGGCACAGCTCGAGCCAAGGCAGGGAAGCACGTGGAGGGAGCTAGCTTCTGGTGCTGTTGGAGTGTATGATGCAAGGGAGGAGGTGCTGGGAGCAGGGGCTGGAAAGGTAAGCAGAGGCCAGCTCGTGAAGGAATTTGGATTCATCCCCAGAGCAACGGGAACTCACAAAGGTTTTCAGCAATAGACTGACTTGGTAAGACTTGCCTTTTATGAAGGTGGCTCTGACCGCAGGTAGCAGATTGACTGCAGGGCAGGCAAAGTTGGAAGCATGCAGATGAGAGAGGGCGCCAGGTCAGAGAGATGAGCATCTAGAAAGTCTCCCTCCCAGAAAAGAACCTTGCAGGACCGAGGCTGCCTTAACCCCTTCGTGTGCCCTGCTGGACCGGCCCGTGCTCAGCGGAGGTTACTCCTGTGAAGTGGGGACGAGGGAGCATACACACACAAGGGAGAAGGCTTTCTGTTTCCCTTCAGTTCTGCCAGGACAGGCCTTTTGGTCTGTTTTATTCCTTGCTGTATCTCCAGTGCCAGTGCTGGACCGGCCCGTGCTCAGCGGAGGTTACTCCTGTGAAGTGGGGACGAGGGAGCATACACACACAAGGGAGAAGGCTTTCTGTTTCCCTTCAGTTCTGCCAGGACAGGCCTTTTGGTCTGTTTTATTCCTTGCTGTATCTCCAGTGCCAGCAACAGAGCCTGGCACACTGAAGGCACCTGATAAAGGCTCACTGTCGGGGAGGTGGGGTTGGCCAGAGCAAATAGGATGTACAAGGGCAATCAAGAGGATGCAGCCAGGGAGGAAGGAGATAAACCATGTGGCTCAGCAGCCAAACAAGCAAGTACTTCAAGGAGCGATTTGTGGTCATAAAGTTCAAGGAGGATAAAACCTTCCCTGGAAGTCCAGTCACTAAGAATCTGCCTTCCAATGCAAGGGACGATAGTTCGATCCCTGGTCAGGGAACTAAGATCCCACAAGGTAACTAAGCCTGAACATTGTAATTACTAAGCCTGTGCTCTAGAGCCCATGCACCCCAACTAGAGAAGCCTCTTGCTGAAACTAAACAGGCCTGCTTGCCACAACAAAGTCCCAGCGCAGCCAAACAGAAAAAAGGGAGGATAAAGTCCGATAGGCGTCCATCAGATTTTGTAACTCTGCTACCATGACAATGTTGTCACAGCTCTGTCAGCTAACAATCACAGGGAGCATCACATACATATGTATACAGATCGTATTTCGGACCTGACCTTGAGGGGTACAGAAACAGCAGAAGACACAGCCCATTTCCTTGATGTTCACCGTCTAGTCAGGACGATCTTGTTACTCACAACACAGTTCACAGTACTGAAAGAAAAAGAAGAAAGTGAAGTTGCTCAGTCGTGTCCGACTCTTTGCGAGCCCATGGACTGTAGCCTACCAGGCTTTTCTGTCCATAGCATTTTCCAGGTAATAGTACTGGAGTGGGTTGCCATTTCCTTTCTCCAGGGGATCTTCCCAATCCAGGGATCGAACCCAGGTCTTCCACATTGCAGGGCAAAGCAGACGCTTTAGTGTCTGAGCCATCAGGGAAGCCCTATCACAGATTACAAGACTCTGTTTCTGATTTCTGTAGCTGTCTTCTGGATGACTTCACCAGAGTCCTATAACTTGATAATGAATTTCCTATAACGTGATTAATGCATGGAATAAATAGGTTTACAGATCTTGTCTTCACTCATTAATTCTTGAGGTAGGACTTGCTCAGTGTTTGCCGGGAGTTGCCTAAACACAACTGCGGATTTGCAAAACAGATGTTGCTGTAAGGAAGAAGGCATCCTAGCTGTATAAATATTTCATAACATTTTTTTCATTACAATAGCAGAGACAAAGGATTGGGGAAATGCTGCCAGTCATGATTAGCACTGTCTAATTAATAGGTCAGATGCAAGTACACCCAATATGCAAACAACTGTTAACAAGTATCAATACTTTGAACCAAAGTCAGTAGTGGTCCCTTTAACTTCTTTCTCCTAAACAATTCAGTGCTAAAGTCACTAGGTGGAGCAGAGAGGTAGGTAGGAGTTCATGGTGGAGATGGAGGGCAGGAAGTCATGAAGGCCCAAAATGGGGGTTCAGAGCCCAAGTGACAAGGAGGGTTTATGCAGGGAGGGTGGCCTGGCCTGTGGTATCACCAGCTGACCAGGGTAAGGGGAGGATTCTTCAGGAGGCTGAGGAATGGTAGTCTGGAATGTGATATCAGAGGGTAAGGAGTGTATCTGTGTATATAAGTGTACACAGGGTAATGTATATTCCTTAGCTTTGCCTGGGAGCAGTAACATCTCAATAGGAATGAGCACATCTACTGTCCAGATCTTGGATTCTAAATACCATTTTCCATTAAAATGTGGAACTTCTTTTGTGGCTCAGTAGATAACAATCTGCCTGTCAATCCTGAGGGCACAGGTTCAATCTCCCATCCGGGAAGATTTTACAAGCTATGGAGAAGGCAGTGGCACCCCACTCCAATACTCTTGCCTGGAAAATCCCATGGACAGAGGAGCCTGGAAGGCTGCAGTCCATGGGGTTGCTGAGGGTCAGACACGACTGAGCAACTTCACTTTCACTTTTCACTTTGATGCATTGAAGGAGATGGCAACCCACTCCAGTGTTCTTGCCTGGAGAATCCCAGGGACAGGGGAGCCTGGTGAGCTGCCGTCTATGGCATGGCAGAGTCGGACATGACTGAAGTGACTTAGCAGTAGCAGCAGCAGGAGCAACTAAGCCCAGGCACTATGACTCCTGAAGCCCGCGTACCCTAGAGCCAGCAAGTTGCAGCTACTGAAGCCCACGTGCCTAGAGCCCATGCTCTGCAACAAGAGAAGCCACTGCAATGAGAAGCCCATGCCCTGCAACTAGAGAGTAGCCCCCACTGTCTGCAACTGGAGAAAGACCACATGCAGCCAAAAAAAATTAATAAATATAGCAATGCATGCATGTCAGAAATTTTTTAAAGTGAATTAAGTCTCCTTGGAGAAATGGCTGATTCTAGAACTGGGACAAAGATGAAAGATGAGCCTATAACATCTTGTCATGCCAGAAAGTAAGGATGCACTCCATGAAAGATGGGTCCATGTAGGAAGGGCACAGATCAAAGGTTCTCTCACTAGTCAAACTGGGAACAAAGTGAGCTTTAAAATAAATAATGATGGGAATGGAGTATAACTCACTGATACAGGAATCCGTAAGTCCACATGGATATAAAAAATAAAGTTGATGAGGCACGGGATGTGTACCTAGGTTCCAAGAATCTCCCCATAAAATACCTATTAACTACGAGGAGGTAAAGACTAACTTTATAATGGAGAACCCGGTAGACACCGCCTTAAATCATGGGATCAAAGTGCTCATCATTAGTATAGGAAAAAAAATCAAACCACTGAACCTCTTGGCAGGGTGTAAGAAGAATGCAGTGCCATTGCTGTGACATTTCTGCCAGAGATGCATCACCTGGATCTGACCAAGAGGAAACCTTAGAAAGACATTCTACAAAGTCTGCGATCTTCAAAATGTCAAGGTCATGAAAGTCAAGGAGAGACTGAGGGGCTGTTCTTCCAGCCTGCAGGAGACCAAGAGATATCACTTCATGCAAGAGTGGTTCTGAGTTGGATCCTTTTGTGAGAAAAGACACCACTGCAATGACTGGCAAGCCCTGGATGGAGTCTGAGGCTTCCATGGTGACTATGAATCTGTGTGAGCTTCCTGGTGTTGGTGGTTGTTTGATGAGGTGGGAAGAGTATTTTTGTTTATAGAAAAACACAAGAAAGTATGAAAAGATGATGAGGATCAGGGTATCTTATTCTCAAACTGTCCTTGCAATTTTTCTGTCACATGGTGACTGTTTCAATTTTTTTTTTCAAAATTTTTTAATGATAAGAAATAAATACAGGGACTTCCCTGGTGGTCTAGTGGCTGAGATTCCATGCTCCAGTACAGGGGGCCAGGGTTCAATCCCTGGTCAGGGAACTAGGTCCCACATAACACAGCTAAGACTCGAGGCTGTCAAATGAATAAACAAATAAATATTTTTAAAACAAGAAAGAAGTACAGAAAATTTAAATGGTAGGTAAACAAAATGTAGTATACACATACAATGGAACATTATTTAGTTTTTAAAAGGAAGGCAACCCTGTCAATGAGACAACATGGGTGAATTTGGAGGACATTATGCTAACTGAAATAGCAGGTGAGCAGGTGAAAGTAGCTTAGTTATGTCTGACTCTTTGTGACCCCATGGACTATACACATCATGGAATTCTCCAGGCCAGAATCCTGGAGTGGATAGCCTTTCCCTTCTCCAGGTGATCTTTCCACCCCAGGGATCGAACCCACATCTCCCGCATTGCAGGCAGATTCTTTACCGGCTGAGCCACCAGGGAAGCCCTAGTGAAATAAGTCAGTCACAAAAGGACAAACACCACGTGCCTCTATTTATATGGGGTACGAGAATCGCCAAACTCAGAGAGACATTACACAGAAGAGTGGTTGCCAAGCGGAGACGGGCTTGGGACACGGGCCTCTCTGCTGCAGTGCAGCAATGCTTGCACCTGGACACACCTTTTCTAGAGCAACAAAATACAGAACAATTATTAGACTAAAAATAACTTCATGCATGTGCAGTTTGGGCAAATTCTGGACCCAAAAATATACAAAGAGACAAAAAACAAAAAACCCCACCTGCTACTTCTGAAGAGCTTTGGACAAAAACGGGATGTTGGGAGCTAAAACAAGGTACTGCGCATGCCCTCTGCACTCAACACCACCCAAGGGGTGGGCAAAATGCCCTCCTGCCAGACCCCTGGTCACTCCCCTGCCCTCATTCCATATAAAGACCCAGCTCACCCACCCCTCAGGGAGCAAGCAATCAAGCGATCCTGTTTGTTCTCACTTCCCCCTGCTGCAGCAGGGACCCCAATAAAGCCTTTCTTGGCCTCTAGTCAATTTCTTGTTGTCCTCTGTTGTTCAGTCACTAAGTCGTGTCCAACTCTGTGACCTCATAGATGCCCTCCTGCCAGACCCCTGGTCACTCCCCTGCCCTCATTCCATATAAAGACCCAGCTCACCCACCCCTCAGGGAGCAAGCAATCAAGCGATCCTGTTTGTTCTCACTTCCCCCTGCTGCAGCAGGGACCCCAATAAAGCCTTTCTTGGCCTCTAGTCAATTTCTTGTCTGTCCTCTGTTGTTCAGTCACTAAGTCGTGTCCAACTCTGTGACCTCATAGACTGCAACATGCCAGGCTTCCCTGTCCTTCACTATCTCCCACAGTTTGCTCAAACTGATGTCCACTGAGTCAGTGATGCCATCCACCCATCTCATCCTCTGTCGTCCCCTTCTCCTCCTGCCTTCAATCTTTCCCAGCATCAGGGTCTTTTCCAATGAGTCGGCTTTTTGTATCAGGTGGCCAAGGTATTGGAGTTTCAGCTTCAGGATCAGTCCTTCCAATAAATATTCAGGACTGATTTCTTTTAGGATTGACTGGTTGGATCTCCTTGCAGTCCAAGGAACTCTCAAGAGTCTTTTCCAACACCACAGTTCAAAAGCATCACTTCTTCAGTGCTCAGCCTTCTTTATGGTCCAACTCTCACATCTGTCCATGACTTTTGGAAAAACCATAGCTTTGACTTTACAGACTTTTGTTGGCAAAGTGATATCTCTGCTTTTTAATATGCCATCTAGATTTATCATAGCTTTTCTTCCAAGGAGCACGTGTCTTTTATATTCATGACTGTAGTCACCATTGGCAGTGATTTTGCAGTCTGAGAAAATAAAATATTATCATTTCCACCTTTTCCCCATAGTCAATTTCTATTGACTGAGGAAGGCCAAGAGCTCTAGTTGGTAACATAGAGCTGGGGGGACGAGGGAATGGGGAATTAGTGCTTAATGGGGATGGGTTTTAAGACAGGGATGTAGAAAAAGATCTGGAGGTGGATGGTGGGGATGGTTGTACAATGTGTGTGTACCCAATGTCACTGAACTGTACACTGGTTCAGATGGTTAAGATGCTAAGTTTTGTATTATATATATTTTTTTCTCCACAATAAAAATTAAAAAGGGAAACCGATTGCTAAGTTACATTCACATTAAATGTTTAGTTTCAAAACTGTTGGTGGGAAAAGTGACACCTGAGTTTATGCGTGTCTTGAATTAAATATCAAAGAGTCTTTAATTCAGGCTTCACATCCCAACATCATAGAAAGAATCTATCTTGGAAAGGAAGGTTTCTGTGTTTATGTTTCACATGGCCAAACATTATCTTTATCACTCTGAAAATCTGGGAAAACTCTTTCTGCCAAACCTGACTGTGAATGTCCATTCTTAGAGAGTTACAGAAGATTTGAGAGCCTTGTTCTTCAAAGCAAATCTGCTTGTAGTTACTAAGCCAAAAAAAAGCGACCCCACCCGGTGGCAGAACTCCAAGGTATGACAGTGCTATGGGCGAGAAAGGCAAGCCTGTCTGTTTCATAGTTGGCTTGGCCTGAAAAACCACAGCACGCCTGTTTGCTTATTTCAGTTCAGAGATTCTGCAGTCCTCGGTAGTTTACATATATGATGCAACTTCACTTTCACTTTTCACTTTCATGCATTGGAGAAGGAAATGGCAACCCACTCCAGTGTTCTTGCCTGGAGAGTCCCAGGGACGGGGAAGCCTGGTGGGCTGCCCTCTATGGGGTTGTACAGAGTCAAACACGACTGAAGCGACTTAGCAGCAGCAGCAGCAACAGTGAGTGTGGAGTCACATGGTTTCATGGGTGAGTCCTAGGGATAAACCAGGAAATTGCTCTAATGTCTGACTACACTTTCACTACACTTTCACTGCACAGCTCCACCAATGGCATGACCTACAAGCCTCCTTCAAGGTCGTCACTGGCTAGCTGGAGGAGCGGAAGGCTCCGCGCATGTCCACTGCTTGGGAAAGGACTGGCTGAGTGATAATGACCAGACACACTGCCTGCATCCACAGAAGATATGCTGAGCTAAACAGCCAAGCACTTCAAGTCACTGGGCTCAGCCTCTTCATGTCAAGTCCTAGACATGCCAGGATAGAGCTTTAGAGCCTTCCAATGCTATGATTTTCTCTGTTTGTTTGCCATGTGGGATCTTATTCCCTGACCAGGGATCAAACCTGTGCTCCCTGCTTTGGGAGTACAGGTCTTAACTGCTGAGCCACCAGGGAAGTCCCCCAATGCTATGATTTTCATAATCTGTAATTACCAAGGCAGTAATTCATGAGTTAATGGTGGTATGATTATCAGTTTTAAAAAATTCATTTGTTAAGAGTATGTGTGTTTTCTTTAATTGAGAGTAAGATGATCTTGAATTGGTCATTACTTAGAATTACTAGTCTCAGAAGTATAATCCAGAATTATAGTCATGCTGCCCTGAAGGATGTATGCCATCTGACAGTGTAACTGTATGGAAACAAACATATATAATAGAGCCCTACTGCAGAAGAATATATGATGGGACACATATAACATATGTCCTTGAAACTTAATCCTCTTATACCAGGTCTAATATAAGACAGATCAGTTTAAAGGGCATGTGTACATATGGGTTATATATCAGAATTTGTATAATTGCCCTGAATCCAAACAAAAACAAGCTGAGTTCCAAAAGGATCATTTACATACATCTATAGACAGCGATGGGCTTCCCCAACAGCTCAGGAGCCACAGGAGAAGGGGGTTAGATCCCTGGGATGGGAAGATTCCCTGGAGAAGGGAATGGCAACCCACTCCAGTGTTCTCGCCTGGAGAATCCGATGGAAAGAGGAGCCTGGCAGGCTACAGTCCACGGGGCTTCAAAGAGTTAGATACAAGTGAAGCAACTCAGTGGGTACCTCACAGGCAGGGACGCTGAGATGGTTATATAGTGCTACAGGATGGCTCAACCAGTTCTTTCAAAGGGTGTTTCAGTGCCTCCAGAAACAGCTGAGACCTGGCCTGAGTCTGTGAGGGAGGGTTCACAAACCGAAAGCACAACCTGAGACGTTACCCCTCCCCATTCTGCTCTCTGGGTGAGATCCTCTGAGATTTCATTTTATGAGTATTCCTGACCACCAAATGTCTGGGATTCAATCCCAGTTGTAAAAGCTCTTTATTACCATTGCATTAAACAAGGCACTGTCCCACATCCAGTCAGGATGGGAACAGGGCGCTCCCATCAGTGGGGATGGGAACCTTGGCAGTGTTAGTTACAGGTCACTATTGGCCCACATTGCTTCGCAGGTGGCTCAGTGGTAAAGAATTCGCCTACCAATGGCAGCAGAGTCAGGGCATGTGGGTTTGATCCCTGGGTCAGGAAGATCTGGAGGATGAAATGGCAATCCACTCCAGTATTCTTGCCTGAAGAATCCCATGGACAGAGGAGCCTGGTGGGCTACTGTCCATGGGGTCG
The DNA here is from genome assembly GCA_006408675.1 of Madoqua kirkii. Classification (NCBI taxonomy): domain Eukaryota; kingdom Metazoa; phylum Chordata; class Mammalia; order Artiodactyla; family Bovidae; genus Madoqua; species Madoqua kirkii. Next base: position 2,126 of record SJYC01050384.1, on the reverse strand, counting down.
CAAAGAGTCAGACGGGACTGAGCAACTGGGCACTGCACGAGTGGCCCAGATGAGAGCCGGAGCTGCGTAAGCAGTCGCTGGGTCGACTCAGAGAGAGGCCCCTTGGGCGCCCTTGGAGGGAGGTGCGCAATCAGGGAGCTCAGACAATCATGCGGAGAGTGTCGGAAGCCTCAAGGAGCCACCCTAAAGCAGCGTCTTCTCCCCTGGCTACAAGGGTGACAGGTCAGGAGTCGGTCCTTCAGGGGGCCTGCCCTGCATTGTAGCCAGAACATAGCAGAGTTCCGGGTTCTCCCCACTGGTGACGCGTTTCCATGGGAACGGCCGGCTCCATCGCCCTGCACTGGGTGCTGTGCTCCATCTATTTCTATGGTACCTATCACCATGGCACCTGCTCGCTCTGAAAAACATGGGCTAAAAACAGGACATAAAGGAAAGCGGGGAATCCACTTCCCTGCAGTCACCTTCTCCCGAAGCTGCTGTGGTACCTGAAGATGGCTCACATGGACCTGTTGCATTCCCAGTTTCCATGCTGGAGGTGGCCTTTAAAAAAATAAAAAGCTTGCTATCGGCATCTGCATCATCTTGGGGGGAATGTGTTCCGAGGTTCCAGGAAGTTTGCTCTCTACTGGCTGCAGATATGAAATTCCTGTGGGTGGAGGGGAGCCTACACAGGAAATTACTCCTCTGGGGCTTGTTCAGGTATTGGAGGAGGGGGAAAGAGGTGGGCAGGAGGGGAGAGGGGTGGTGCCATTGGTCTACACAGGTGACCCAAGAAAGGATCTGTGTTCATTCCAACAACAGCCATCAGGCAATCTCCCGGAGCACTGGACGTTCTCTTTGGGAAGGGATCCACAAGGCCAAAGAGCTCTGTGGAAGGTTTCCCCTAATCCAAGGTCACCCTCCATGCTAAGTCACTTCAGTCATGTCCAGCTTTTTATGACCACATGGACTATAGCCTGCCAGCCTCCTCTGTCCATGGGATTCTCCAGGCCAAATAGTGGGGCGGGTTGCCTCCAGTATGGAGTGAGTATCTTCTCCAGGGGATCTTCCCCAACCAGGGATTGAACCTTTGTCTATTATGTCTTTTGCACTGGCCTCCCAGTTCTTTACCACTAGCACCGCCTGAGAAGCCCCTTCATAGCTGAGCGTGTATTCTGGTCTCTGAAGTCAGAAAGAACCTGAGTTCAAATTCCAACTCAGTCACCTGCCAGCCATGTGAGATCCATGGGTAACCTCCCAGAGGTTAATGTAATCCTACTACAAAGATCTTAGACACATGTATCCACTTTTCTTTTTTGTCTTCCTCTCTTATTTCCTTATTTCTCTGCTTCTTCTTGCTCCCATGATAAGGGTCAGAGTAATCTCAGGAAGTTCCATGAAGATCATAAAACTGATTCTTGAAAAATGTTGGCTGCAATTTAAACAGAAAAACCGAAAAGAACATTCAAGGAGATTCCTTCCACCCACTCCATAGAAGAAAAGAAGCAATTCATATAATGTGGTGATGTGGTATATGTCCTCTGATGCAACAGGAAATACTTGAACTGTAACTTCATTAAGCAAGGGACTATTTTTTGTGAATGAAGACCAAAGTTTTCCACATTTTGGCTGCTTCTTTGTAAGAGAGTTAACATTCCTTTTGACTAAAGTTTGTGTTCCTCTTGGCACAGGCAAGGCATGCGGTAATTTTAATTTCTCATGATGCTTTAAGTTTCTCTTAAAGTGTTTCCCTTTTTCTGTTCAGCTTCAGTGATCTCCACTATTCTGCCTTCCAGCTCACTGATTCATCCATCTAATCTACTATTGATTCCTTCTAGTGTATTTTTCATTTCAGTTATTGTATTCTTCATCTATTTGGTTCTTTTTTTTTATTTTCTCATTCTTTGTTAAAAACTAACTTATCACTCTGTTCATTCAATCTTCTCCCGAGTTCTTTGAACATCTTTATGCTCATTTAGTTCAGTTCAGTCACTTAGTTGTGTCCAACTCTTTGCGACCCCATGAATCACAGCACGCCAGGCTTCCCTGTTCACCACCATCTCTCGGAGTTCACTCAGACTCACGTCCATCGAGTCCGTGATGCCATCCAGCCATCTCCTCCTCGGTCGTTCCCTTCTCCTCCTGCC
>SJYC01050383.1:0-10770 GCA_006408675.1 Madoqua kirkii | reverse complement strand
GTCCATGGGGTCGCAAAGAGTCAGACGGGACTGAGCAACTGGGCACTGCACGAGTGGCCCAGATGAGAGCCGGAGCTGCGTAAGCAGTCGCTGGGTCGACTCAGAGAGAGGCCCCTTGGGCGCCCTTGGAGGGAGGTGCGCAATCAGGGAGCTCAGACAATCATGCGGAGAGTGTCGGAAGCCTCAAGGAGCCACCCTAAAGCAGCGTCTTCTCCCCTGGCTACAAGGGTGACAGGTCAGGAGTCGGTCCTTCAGGGGGCCTGCCCTGCATTGTAGCCAGAACATAGCAGAGTTCCGGGTTCTCCCCACTGGTGACGCGTTTCCATGGGAACGGCCGGCTCCATCGCCCTGCACTGGGTGCTGTGCTCCATCTATTTCTATGGTACCTATCACCATGGCACCTGCTCGCTCTGAAAAACATGGGCTAAAAACAGGACATAAAGGAAAGCGGGGAATCCACTTCCCTGCAGTCACCTTCTCCCGAAGCTGCTGTGGTACCTGAAGATGGCTCACATGGACCTGTTGCATTCCCAGTTTCCATGCTGGAGGTGGCCTTTAAAAAAATAAAAAGCTTGCTATCGGCATCTGCATCATCTTGGGGGGAATGTGTTCCGAGGTTCCAGGAAGTTTGCTCTCTACTGGCTGCAGATATGAAATTCCTGTGGGTGGAGGGGAGCCTACACACGAAATTACTCCTCTGGGGCTTGTTCAGGTATTGGAGGAGGGGGAAAGAGGTGGGCAGGAGGGGAGAGGGGTGGTGCCATTGGTCTACACAGGTGACCCAAGAAAGGATCTGTGTTCATTCCAACAACAGCCATCAGGCAATCTCCCGGAGCACTGGACGTTCTCTTTGGGAAGGGATCCACAAGGCCAAAGAGCTCTGTGGAAGGTTTCCCCTAATCCAAGGTCACCCTCCATGCTAAGTCACTTCAGTCATGTCCAGCTTTTTATGACCACATGGACTATAGCCTGCCAGCCTCCTCTGTCCATGGGATTCTCCAGGCCAGAATAGTGGGGCGGGTTGCCTCCAGTATGGAGTGAGTATCTTCTCCAGGGGATCTTCCCCAACCAGGGATTGAACCTTTGTCTATTATGTCTTTTGCACTGGCCTCCCAGTTCTTTACCACTAGCACCGCCTGAGAAGCCCCTTCATAGCTGAGCGTGTATTCTGGTCTCTGAAGTCAGAAAGAACCTGAGTTCAAATTCCAACTCAGTCACCTGCCAGCCATGTGAGATCCATGGGTAACCTCCCAGAGGTTAATGTAATCCTACTACAAAGATCTTAGACACATGTATCCACTTTTCTTTTTTGTCTTCCTCTCTTATTTCCTTATTTCTCTGCTTCTTCTTGCTCCCATGATAAGGGTCAGAGTAATCTCAGGAAGTTCCATGAAGATCATAAAACTGATTCTTGAAAAATGTTGGCTGCAATTTAAACAGAAAAACCGAAAAGAACATTCAAGGAGATTCCTTCCACCCACTCCATAGAAGAAAAGAAGCAATTCATATAATGTGGTGATGTGGTATATGTCCTCTGATGCAACAGGAAATACTTGAACTGTAACTTCATTAAGCAAGGGACTATTTTTTGTGAATGAAGACCAAAGTTTTCCACATTTTGGCTGCTTCTTTGTAAGAGAGTTAACATTCCTTTTGACTAAAGTTTGTGTTCCTCTTGGCACAGGCAAGGCATGCGGTAATTTTAATTTCTCATGATGCTTTAAGTTTCTCTTAAAGTGTTTCCCTTTTTCTGTTCAGCTTCAGTGATCTCCACTATTCTGCCTTCCAGCTCACTGATTCATCCATCTAATCTACTATTGATTCCTTCTAGTGTATTTTTCATTTCAGTTATTGTATTCTTCATCTATTTGGTTCTTTTTTTTTATTTTCTCATTCTTTGTTAAAAACTAACTTATCACTCTGTTCATTCAATCTTCTCCCGAGTTCTTTGAACATCTTTATGCTCATTTAGTTCAGTTCAGTCACTTAGTTGTGTCCAACTCTTTGCGACCCCATGAATCACAGCACGCCAGGCCTCCCTGTTCACCACCATCTCTCGGAGTTCACTCAGACTCACGTCCATCGAGTCCGTGATGCCATCCAGCCATCTCATCCTCTGTCGTCCCCTTCTCCTCCTGCCCCCAATCCCTCCCAGCATCAGAGTCTTTTCCAATGAGTCAATCTTCTCATGAGGTGGCCAAAGTACTGGAGTTTCAGCTTTATGGTCCTTACCGTGAACTAACTACGGAGATAGGCAGATTGCCCATCTCCACTTCACTGAGCTCTTTTGGGGTTTTATCTTGCTCCTTCATTTGAAAGATACTCTTCTGTCGCCTCATTTTGCCTAATTTACTGTTTGTACTTCTAAGTATCTGGTAGGTTGGTTTCATTTCCCAACCTTGGAAGAGTGGGCTTTTGCAGATGTCCTGTGCATCCCAACAGCACACTCCCCTTTGGTCATCAGAGCTACACGCTCTAGGGGAGCCTCCTACCTGGGCTGCCTGAGCCCTTCTGTTGTTGGTGGTCTACTGTGGGCAGTCTGATAGGTACAGCTGGCCCTCTGTTCCATTACCAGGCCTTTCCTTGTGTGGAGGCTGCTGGCCCCTGGTTGGTGAGGCTGGGTCACAGGCTACTGGCTGAGGGGTCTGGGATCCTAAGGCTAGTGTTGGCCCACTGCTGGGTGGGGCCAATTCCTGACACAGCAGGTTGCAGGGTCTAGGGTGTCTCAAAGCTGGTGCTGGGCCACTAGTGAGTGGGTCTGGATTCTAGGATAGCTAGCTAAGGGGTTGAAGGTGGTATTGGCCTGCTGGTAGGTGAGTTTGGGGCCCAAGAGGTCCCAGGGGCTAGTGATAACATGCTGGTAGGCTGAGCAGGGTTCCTGGGTCTCTGATTATACAGCCCTGGGGTCTTAGAGCTGGTGGTGGCCTGATGCTCAGTAGGGCCGGGGCCAAGGGGGTATCAGGGCTGGTGCTGGCCTGTTGGTAGGTAGTCTGGGTCCTGGTACAGGGGGCTGCACTGATACAGTTCTCCTATCTGATAGATGTATTCTGAATGTCTTCCAACCCATGACTTGCTTTTTCTTTTTTTTTTTTTTTTAAAGTAGTGCCTTTTGAGGAGCAAAGATTTTAATTTTGATAGCCAAATTTATCTATTTTTCTCCTTATGGTTCAAGCTTTCTGTGTCCTCAAAAACCCACGCCAATCCAAAGTCACAAATATTTTCTCCTGTTTTGTCTTCTAGAAGATTTATAGCTTTACCTTTTACATTTAGGTCCATGATCCAAGTTAATTTTATTTGTTTATGTTGTGAAGTAGCACAAGTTATATAACAGCACCACCCACCCCACCACCATAAAGATATCCAGTTGCTTTAGTGTCTTTTGTTGAAAGACTTCCCTTTTCCCATTAAACTGCCTTGGCACTTTCACCAAAAATTAATTGAACACATATCTGTGGGTCTATTTGTGCACTCCATTCCATCCCAGTAATTTATATGCCTCTTGTCTTCAATAACTCCATAGTCTTGTTCTGTGTCTACATAGTATTATATTACTACATAATAAGTCTTGAAATCAGGGAGTATTAAGTCCTCCTACTTTGTTCTTTTTAAAATTGTTTTGGCTATTCTAGGTTATTTGCACTTCCTTATATTTTAGAATTAGCTTGTCAATTTCTACAAAAATAAAATAACTTTCAAAAGTCTGCTAGAGTTTTTACTGAATCTTATATTGGTTTCCTGGAGTCATTATAGCAAAGTGCCAGGATTCTTGCCTGGGAAAACCCATGGACAGAGGACCCTGGGGGGCTCCAGTCCTATAGCTCATAGTCGTGGGGTCAAAAAAGAGTTGGACACTACTTAGCAACTAAACAACAACAAAGCAAACCACAAGTCCAGCAACTAAAACAACCAAAAATATCCTCTCACAGTTCTGGAGTCTAGAAGTCTAAAATTAAGTTGTCTATAGGACCATGCTCTCTATTTGAAGGCCCTAAGGGAGGATTCTTCTTTGCCTTTTTCTTAGCTTCTAGTGGTTGCTGACAATCCTTGGCATTCCTTGGCCTATAAATGCATCACTCCGGTCAAGGCCTCCATCTCCATGTGGCCTTCTTCCTCAGGTCCCTTTATGTATCCAAATTTCCTCTTCTTATAAGGACACAGACTGGATTAGAGTCCATTCTAATTCTGTGACCTGTAACATTTTGTATTGGCACTAAGGATGATCAAGAACTCACTGGAAAAAATTTTAAATATGGTCCTTCCTCAAGGAATTTAAAATTTTGTTGAGAAGACAAAATTAACATCTAAGAAACTATCAGTGAAAAATGAAAAACAAAATAATTTAGTGTGGTTCAAATAATAAACGTTAACTGTATATTAAAAAAAAGCACATGCCAGGTCAGAGGTCAAAGGGCTTCATGGTCGATGCACCGAAAGGCTGGTATAACAGAAAAGAGGCAAGAATAGGAACAGAAGTGAGTCAAATAATAGGAACAGACGTGCAGAAACAGGAATTGACATGACGCACACAGGCAGGCGAGGAGACAAACGTAGCAAAGCAACACATCTGGAACAGCTTGCATCAGGAGACCGTGGGAGGCAAAAGCAGACGGAGGGCCTCCATGGAAGACCTTAAAGGCTAAACAGCAGAATTCCGATTTGACACAGTGAGTGATACAACTCTGAAAGTAAGGTTGGAGCGAGATCTGGTTTGCTTAAGGGGGTAGGACTAACTGAAAGAAATAGAGCTCAGGGCAAGGAGACTGGTTAGGAAGCTCCTGCTTCCTTTCCAATCAATTCTCTATTCTGCAACCAGAGTGAATTTTTTAAAAAAACTCAATCTGATCAAGTAACTCCTCTGTATGTTGATCACTGAGTCTGAGATGATCAAGTAATCAAAGATGATACCAAAATTTCTAACCTCAGTCTCAATACATTACATTACAGGGACCAAGGAGGTAGGAAGGGGATGCAGTCTAGAAAGGAGTCATGAGCTCTGTATGGTTTATGAGTAATCTGAAGTAGCAATTAAATGACAGCTAGAATTTGGCCAGGTTATGACAGAGGAGGCAAAGGCAGGAATTTTCATGTGCAGAATGTTAGAACTGCACATGGCTGATCTTCAAATTACAGAGGCAGGCATCAGTTGAGGAGGAAATGGCAACCCATTCCAGTATTCTTGTCTGGGAAATCCTATGGAGAGTGGAGCCTGGTGGACCACAGTCCATGGGGTTGCAAAGAGTTGGACACTTTATGACTAAACAACAATAAAAAGGCAGGTGCTGGGGAGTCAGCTGAGACAAGCGTGAGAGGAGTCAACTATGCCTATTTAGAAATGGACCAGGAAATGTGGCAAGAGGAGAGTCAGACAACCAGGAGCAAATGGCAAGGCAGGCTGGCTAGAACTGGGACCAGATCTTAAGCAGGAACACAGATAGAGTTCCATCCTGGAAAGAAGGCAGGTCAGAAATAAGGAAGTAGTTGTGGAATAATAGCTAACATAACACTTACTAAACATTTCTTTCTTTCTTCTTCTTCTTTTTTTTTTTTTTAACAATGTGGTACTCACTGTTCAAGCATTTAAATGAATTCATCATTTAAACTTCACACGAATGAAAGAGGTAACTGTTATTGTCCTCATTTTACAGATGTGGATCCAAGGCACAGAGAAGTTAAGTGACTTGCCCAAGGTTCTACACATACTAAATAGCATAGTCAGGATTTGAGATCATGGTAATGAACACTTATTCCATGCCATGGTTTTTACATATATGTATTTGTTATGTATATGAGCATTGTGTACATATACACACAATGAGGGTATTAAAAAACTGCTTCCCACCCTCCTTTCTGGCACATGACCCTTTCCCTGTTCAAGCAAACATATGCACTGCCTCAAGGAGGATTATGGTTGTTAGAGGGAAAAGAGGTCATTTACTGTTCAGCTTCAAACCTCAAAACTGATTTTCTTTTTTTCCACCTGTAACAAAACAACATTTTGGGGAAGGACTTTTTTTTATATTCAAACAGCTTTGATTTATCAAGAGCTTGCCTTGGCCCCCCATAACTTTGGTACAAGATACAGGCAGGAAGAATTCAAGTTAGGATAGGAGAAATAGCCCACACCTAGGAATTAGAAGAAAGGGTCTTGCTCACAGAAAGAGGAAAGAAAAAGCAGCGTATGTATCATAGATTCCTCCTTGTCATGGGCTGAACTGTGTTCCCACAAACCCACACAATGAAGTCTCAACATCCAGTACCTCGGAATGTGACCTATTTGGAAATAAGGTCTTTAAAGAGGTAATTAAGTTAAAATGAGGCCATTAGGGTAGGACCCTAATCCAATATGACTGGTACCCTTATAAGAAGAGGAAGAACCCCAGAGATGCAGGAGCACCGAAGTATAACCATGTGATGACAAAGCAGCAAGAAGGAGGCCATCCGCAAGCCAAGGAGAGAGGCTCCAGAAGAAACCAACCTGCTAGGACGTCAACCTTGGGATCTAGACTCCAGGACCATCAGAACATAAATTTCTGCTGTTTTTAGCCAACCAATCTGTAGTGTTTTGTATGGTAGCTGTAGACAACTAACCCCTCAGACTGAAACCCTTTAAGGAGGAAGTTTAAAAAAAAAAAGAAGGTAAATATGGGGGGATCCCAGAGAAGTGGACCTTGTTTCTCACTTTCAAGGACAAATTCAGGCTTCCTTAAAGAATTTCTGTGTTCTTACGGTTGCTAGAGGGAAGGGATAGTTAGAGAGTTTGGGATGGTCATGTACATACTGCTGTATTTAAAATGGATAACCAACAAGGACCTACTATATAGCACAGGAAACTCTGCTCAATGTTATGTGGCAGCCTGGATTGAGGGGAGGATGGAGGAAGAATGGATACACATATGTGTATGGCTGAGTCCCTTCAATGTTCACCTGAAACTATTACAACACTGTTAATCGGCTATACCTCAACACAAAATAAAAAGTTCAAAATGTAGGAAAAAAGAAAGAATTTCTGTGTTCTAACAGCCCAGGTAACAAACTGAAAATGGCAAGACAGAATCATAAATTGGAAGATATCCAGTGTTACCTTCTTGGTATCTATGGAACAGGAATTTGAAGATTTCTGAAGAGAGTCTGATAGTAGCAACCAGTACACCTAGCACCTAGGCTTTGGTCTCTAATACTGTTTTCCAATAAAAGGAACTAGAGCTCTGTGGAGAAGAATTCTAGGACCGGGGCAGGAAGTATATAAGATAAGCCAGCGCATCTTGCAGTGACAGAAACTAAGGAAGGGGTTTGTGACAGTGATGGGGTATTCTGTCTGGAGGCAAACGAAAGAGCTCCCAATGACCAAAGCTGGAACAATCTGAGCAACAAAATAAAGTAGCAGTTGATTCTAAACTCAAGTATAAAATAAATATCCATGAGTTCATACTGATATAAAGAAAGAACTGAATAATAAATAAGGGAGAAGAGACAAAGGTCCATGCAGAAAAACTGCAAGTAATTTATATACATACTCTGCCCTTAAGGAGACAGAATATAACTCCCAGCTCATTAAGCGTTGGCTGCATATAGCAATCTCCTTTCAAAAAGTACAGCACGGAAAAGGAGGAAAAAAAGAGTAACTTTACAGTGAAGAAACCTGACAAACACTACCTCAAGTCAGGTGATCAAGGTCAACATCGAGAGATAAGTCATTTTGAGAGATGTTCTCTTGATATGATGAGAATTATACCTTACTCTGCCATCTTCCTCCCCTAAACCATAACCTGAGTCTAATCCTGAGAAAAGCATCAAAAAAACCCCAATACAGTGGCATTCTACAAAACACCTAACCAGTAATCATCAAAACTGTCAAGATCCTGGGTTCCCTAGTGGCTCAGTAGGAAAGAATCTGCCTGCCAAAGCAGACGATGTAGATTTGATCCCTGATCCAGGAAAATCCCACATGCCACGGAGCAACTAAGCCTGAGCTCCAGAGTCTGGAAGCCACAGTTACTAAGCCCACGTGCTGCAACTAATGAAGCCCACACACCCTAGAGCCCGTGCTCCACAATAAGAGGAGTCACTGCAATGAGAAGTCCGAGCACTGCAATGAGAGAGTAGCCCCGCTCGCTGCAACTAGAGAAAAGCTCATGCAGCAACAAAGACCCAGCACAGCCAAAAACAACTAACCAAATAAATAAAAATTATGAAAAACAAAACTGTCAAGATCATAAAAAATAAAGTCCAAAAAAAACCTGAAAAAAAAATTAAAAGAAGCCTAAAGAGACTAAATGTAATGTGGAATCTTAGATGGGATCATGGAACAGAAAAAGGGCATTAGGGAAAAACTGAGAAAATCTAAATAAAGTATGGACTTCAATTATTAATTACAAAGACCCAGCACAGCCAAAAACAACTAACCAAATAAATAAAAATTATGAAAAACAAAACTGTCAAGATCATAAAAAATAAAGTCCAAAAAAAACCTGAAAAAAAAAATTAAAAGAAGCCTAAAGAGACTAAATGTAATGTGGAATCTTAGATGGGATCATGGAACAGAAAAAGGGCATTAGGGAAAAACTGAGAAAATCTAAATAAAGTATGGACTTCAATTATTAATAATGCATCAATTGTGGTGTTCAGTCACTCAGTCATGTCCGACTATTTGCCTCCCCATGAACTGCAGCACGCCAGGCTCCTCTGTCCTTCACTATCTCCCAGAGTTTGCTCAAATTCATGTTCATTGAATGGGTGATGCCATCCAACCATCTCACCTTCGGTTGTCTCCTCTTCCTCCTGCCTTCAATCTTTCTCAGCATCATGGTCTTTTCCAAGGAGTCGGCTATTTGCATGAGTCAGCCAAAGCATCGGAGCTTCAGCTTCAGCATTAGTCCTTCCAATGAGTATTCAGGGTTGATTTCCTTTTGGATTGACTGGTTTGATCTCCTTGAAGTCCAAGGGACTCTCAAGAGTCTTCTCCAACACCACAGTTCAAAAGCATCACTTCTTCAGTGCTCAGCCTTCTTTATGGTCCAACTTTCATATCTGTACATGAGTGCTGGAAAAACCATAGCTTTGACTATTTGGACCTTTGTTGGTAAAGTGATGCCTCTGCTTTTTAATATGCTGTCTAGGTTGGTCACAGCTTTTCTTCCAAGAAGCAAGTGTGTTTTAATTTCATGGCTGCAGTCACCATCTGTAGTGATCTTGGAGCCCAAGAAAATAAAGTCTGTGACTATTTCCATTGTTTCCCCATCTATTTGCCATGAAGTGATGGGACCCAATGCCATGATCTTAGTTTTTTGAATGCATCAATAGGGGTTGATTAATTATGACAAATGTGCCATGTTAACATGAAAATTAGAAAAACTAGGTGTGGGCTATGAGGAAACTGTCTGTACTATCTTTGCAGTAATCCCATAGATCTTAAATGTTCTAAAATAACTTTTTTTTTTTAAAGGTAACTTGAACAAGGGCGGCCTTGCCAAAACTTCCCTCATACACATCATACCTAAGGCAGCTATCTCATCAGGGCAAAGGGAGTTTTTGCTTGGAACATCCATGGAGTAGTGAAGGGTATATAGGAAGGTGATGCCACCTAAGGATCCTGATCTCCAAAAGACTGTGAAGCAAGTACCGAGTCAGGCATCCAACACCACTATTGATCTTAAGATAAAGTCCACTGAGGAACACTCAAACCACCTGTAGATGTGAGGCCGCTGCCCACACTGCCTGGGGATATAGAAGATTTAACCTACATCTCGGACACCACTGTGACAATGAGAAGCTTAATAGTCAGGATGCCTTAGTTAGGCTGTAGCTAAGGAACTCTCCACATGACTGGCTTACACAATAGGAATTTTTTTTTTTTCATTTTGTTTATATACTTTTGGCTTTGCCGGGTCTTCAGTGCTGCTCTCTGGCTTTTCTCTAGCTGCGGCAGGGACGGCTACTTTCCCATTGCCGTGCTCGGGCTTCTCACTGTGGCGGCTTCTCCTTCTGCAGAGCACAGGCTCTAGGATGCGCCGGCTTCAGTAGCTGCAGCATGTGGGCTCAGTAGTTGCAACCCCTGGGCTTTAGAAGATAGGCTCAGTAGTTGTGGTTGCATGGGCTTAGTTGCTCCAGAGCATGTGGGATGTTCCCAGGTCATGGATTAAACCCATGTCTCCTGCATTGGCAGGCAGATTGTTTACCACTGAGCCACCAGGGAAGCCCCCAAGAATTTTTCTTTATTTGTGCCAATATGCTATTGTAACACTCCACTCTGCCATCTTCATCTTCAGTGCCTCAGCCATTCCTTAGCTAACTTTCTGGCACTCTGGTTACCCTAATTTCAGGTATCACGTGGTGAAGCAATATCTGGCAGAAGAGACTGCTTCTTCAAGTGTGACTCTTTGAAGAGTACTTCTCAGGTACTTTGCAGAATGTCCCTGAGTGTGAGCTTGTCTGATGCTTTCTTATGATTAGACTGGAGATTTTTGATTTGAGGGAAGACTATCACAGAGGTGCAAGTACGACTCTTTTAAGGAGCAAGGAAGCTTCCCCTCACAACTCACTAGCCAGCCCCTTCCTAAACTAACCACTGGGAACAATGAAATTACTGTTATCAGTTTAGACCAATCAGGACACAGCCCTGAGTCATCAGGAAGGATACATACAAAACCAAAGAGGTACAAATGACTACTGAAGGGGTCAGCACCAGTGTGTGCTATATGTAAAAATCCTGAAAGGCAGAGAGAGCCTTTACTTTAAAGAGACTACCTTAACATGATTAAACATTAAAACAAG